>PVKA01005644.1:0-89097 GCA_004027165.1 Ctenomys sociabilis | reverse complement strand
ACTTGTGGCCCGGGAGGGCGCTCCTTTCTACCAAGCCAGTCAGCCTCCCTCTCGTTTAACCCTGCACTTTCAACTCTGACTATCCTTGAGAGGAAGAGGAAGGCTGCCTCAGCTTGAGATAGATAACCACAGTCCTCAAGTTCTGAAAACTCTCCCCCAGGGGGATAGGCTACAGACTCACCTCCAGGCCTGGCCATCAGCCGTGCGGCCTCTGTGATGCTTGTTGCTATCAGATGTCACAAGAAGCATGGACTGGCCCCCTGCCTTACATCAGCCTGATAGACTGTCAGTCCTCTCAGGCAAGATTTCCGGCTGTCAGCAATGCAGCCATCACCTTGCACTCTGAGATCCCCAACCCACACCCCATTTTTGTAAAGCTCTAGATTTAAAGGCTGCCTTCCTCTGCTTGTGAGTTATTACCAGGAGCTCCTTTAGGTAGGAAGGCCCTGAGACAGAAGGCCTGCTCAGTTGGCCTCGATTGCCACAGGGATTAAGAACTCTCCCCCTTGGGGCTGGGGAGATGGCTCAGTGGAATAAGCGCTTGCCTGGCAAGCACAAGGGCCTGAGTTCAATCTCTGATTCTGCCAAAAAAAAAAAAAAGAACTCTCCCCTATTTTTGGAGAGGCCTAACAATAGATTTGGCCAAGCAACCAGCACTTTTTCCTCTGAGGTTTCTCTGTTGCTTCCAGCTTTGTCACAGTTCCCTGATCAAACAGTATAGACTGCCACCTTGTTAAAATATATACCTTTCCTGCCTGTGAAGCCAGTTGAAGATCTCCAAGCTGCCAATGCTGCTTGATTGCTTTCTGTATGTTGCCTCAGTCTTCTGCCACCCACAGCCAGGACTTAAATAATGCCCTCTTCCATCTTCAGTTAGCTTCTGTCAGCCACCCCCTCTTTACAACTGAACAGGACTTGACTTCTCAGAGGTTCAAAAACTTGCCCCCCCTTTGTTGTGTGGAACCAGGGATTGAACTCAGGCCCTAGTGCTTGCCAGGCAAGCTCTTATCCCACTGAGCCATCTCCCCAGCCCTGCTTGTCCCCCCTTTAAAAAGATCCTCTGATTAATGACACTCCCAAGCTGCCTTGGATAGGCACAAAAGTGCTACTACACTATCTGGTAGAAGCTGGTACAAGAAAAATACCTACAAATTTCCTGGAGCTGCTGGCTTCTATAGAGTCTGGATCCTTAAGTTCACAGAGCTGTCAGTCGCTAGGAATGCCCTGTGGCCGCTATGGGCTGCTCCATCCTTTGCCTTTGCCCGCTAACGGCCACTGTCCTTCTGATCGAGGAAGCTGACAAGCTCACCTTCGCTGATACCTAACTGCCCAGGTGCTGCATGCTGTCCAGGGTGAACTGTTCTGAACATGGACCTCCTGACAGATGCTGAGTTTGCCCTGTTGACAAATGGAAGTAGCTCTGTTAGGGTTTTTTGTTTTTGCAGAACTGGGGATTGAACTCAGGCCCTTGCGCTTGCCAGGGAAGCGCTTATTCCACTGAGCCATCTCCCCAGCCTTGAAGTAGCTCTGTTAGAAATGAAGTTCAACAGGCCTTGGATAGCACCAGTTTGGCCAGAACTCACCTGCAGAATTGAGCTGCACCACAGAATTCTTCCTGATGCTGTTTGGAAACCTGCCACCAACGAAGCAGAATAATCGGTCCACCGGCTCAAGGGCCCTCCTGGGGTCCAGGCCCCCGGGCCTGCCCCACGGTACACCCTGCAAGCTCAAGTCACGGTGCTGTCCCCAGCAACCAGCTCAGGCTTCAATGTCTGTGCCACAGGCCTCCCACTCCCTACCTGCACTGAGAAGACAGTAAAGGTTTATAGGAAGGCTGGCGAGATAGCTCAGTGGACTGAGCACCTGCTTAGGCAAGCGCAGGTGCTGGAGTTCAATCCCCAGCACCACATGCCACGCCAACCCCACCCCCGGGGGCTCCTGAGCTGGCCATGGAGTCTGACCTTGGTGGCACACACCTGTAATCCCAGCAATAGGGAGGCTGAACACAGGAGGATCAGTACAAAAAGGCTGGGCTGCATAGTGAAACCCTGTACCAAATACATTCAATAAATAAATAGAAAAATTTGTAGGGTCCTGCTGTTAAAAAAAAAAATCCCTAGCTATGGCCTACCCTTAATCATTGGCAATGACAGCCAGCCTGCATTTGTAGCAGAGGTAACTTAAAAGCTAGATTAAATAAAAACTATATGCAATATACAGGCCACAAAGGTCTAAAAAAGTTAAAAACAAAACAACAAAACCCAGCTTGTAACCAGTTGCTTCATGCCTAGTTCCCTTCATTTTTTGTGTCTTTTTGGGCTGTTTCCCCATCCTTGCTTCCCTGCCCCCTGCCTGCTGTGGTTTTTGCCTTAAACTCTATGGACGGTTGCCTCAAGAGACTATAGTAATCGTGGGCAGGCAAGATAGCTCAGCGCTCTAGAGCGCCTCTCAGGGACCGCGGTTCGAGCCCCAGCACCACATGCTACCCCAGCCCCTCCCCACAGGGCCGGCTGAGCTCATGCCCCACCCCCGCAAACAAAGAATCCGTGATGTGTAGCGAGACACTGGAATAAATAAAGGAATTAAAAAAAAAAAAAAAAAAAGACTATAGTAATCGGTCACACACTTGACCAAGATTTGATGAGCGCCGAAGGCACCCTGGCTGCACTCCTAGCTCAGACTGACTCCCTCCCGTCCTCGCCAGAGTGTGTCACAGAGCCAACAGGAAACAACTCAGGAAAACCTTGTAATAAAGCGACCTCGGGGAGCCTGGCCAGGGCACCATCCTGTAGTTGGGCCTTGTCTCAGAAGAGCACATGTGGGGCTGGGGATTTGGCTCAGGGGTAGAATGCTTGTCTAGCAAGCTGGAAGCCCCGGGTTCAGTCCTTGGCACCAAAAACAACAACAAAAATCGAAATGTCAGGTATACAAAAAAAAAAATCTTTCTGAACTTAAAAAAAAAAAAAGAGCACATGTAATATACTCTGAAAAGATTTGCTGGGGAAACTTGGGGAGAAATGTAACAAAAAGTTGTGTGCCCCCATCTGTACACTTCAGTTTCTTCCCATTCCAGCTCTGGTTGCCTCTGTCTCGCTGGTTACTGCTGGTCACTATGAGGCACATTGTCTAAACCAATCCCTGACTGACAAGCCATTCTGCCTCTGTAGTTCCTGCCTGCTTGTCCCGTATTTATCCTAGACCACCAGTGAGAGGGGCCCGGTATTCTGGGAACAATCCCTAACAGTGCCTGTCCATGTAAATAAATCTGCCCCCAAGTTCTGGGTGTTGTTTCATTGTTTCTGCATGCTGTGGGTTAAGATAATTAGAATTCCAGTCATTTTTCTCCTGTAACAGGAAAAATATGTCCTGGTAGTCTTCATTAAGAATGCAAAAATGGGGGCCAGGGAGATGGCTCAGTAGAATAAACACTTCCCTGGCAAGCTCAAGGGCCTGAGTTCAATTCCTGGTTCTGAAAAAAAAAAAAAAAAAAAAAAAAAAAAAAAAAAAGATGCTTTATCAAATAAAATGAAATATTGGGCCAGCCAAATAGCTCTCAGGGGTTCGATCTCCGGCCTGCCATGCCAGCCCTGCCCCCGGGGCATGCTGAGCTGGCAATTGAGATTGGGTGTGGTGGTGTGTGCCTGTAATCCCAGGTCTTGGGAGGCTGTAAACAGGCAGAACCCTACAAGTCTGATCTAGTGGTGAGACCCTGAACACCCTGTTGACCCTTCCCTAAAATACAAAAAAATAAAATAAAATGAAATCTTAGTCTTGCTTTCTCCTGGAGCTTGAAAAGAAGCCTGGATGCTTAATCTCCAAATCCATTCCCTGTGTCTCATGACAGCTTCCATTTCCTGCCGAGTGATCTACACACAGATTGGGATATTTCACTTGTGCTTCTGGACTGCACTGTCCTGCATCTATTTCTGCAGAAAGCTTGCAGCAGTTAGTGTATAGTAGGTGCTCAGTCAATGATGTAGTGTGCTATGGTTTGTGTCCAGCTGTCCCCTCAAAGCTGCATGCAATCGTGCAGTGGGGACTTCTAGAGCATAATTCATGATCAAGCCTGGGATTATGGGTCTGAGTGCTGCTGCAATCGTGTGAAGAATGCTCCCAGCCTGGGGGGACAGCCTGAGTGCGATTTAAGGGAGACAGACTTCCTCTCTGTGGCCACTGTCACTGCTACCTCTCCAGTTTGCTTTCGTTCTTTGCCACCGCCGTGGAAGGTTGCCCATGTGCCTCTCTGTCTTGGAGCCAGTAACTGTGAGCTAAATAAATCTTTCCTGAGGCCGGGAGATGGCTCAGTAGAATAAGCGCTTCCCTGGCAAGCGCAAGGGCCTGAGTTCAATCCCCAGATCCCCGGTTCCATAAAATAAATAAATAAACAAATAACCCTTTCCTTCGGTCATTTGGAGTGTCAGGCATTTGTCCCAGCAACAAGAGAAGAGCAACCGAGACATAATGTAAGTCCCGGGCTGGGTGAGCAGCTGAATGGGTGGATGGCTGAGGGGGCACAGGGATGCGTGACCTTGGTTAGTCTGGTTGGAAATTTAAAAAATGTATGTGTTTGATACAAGGTCTCACTAAGCAGCTGGGACTCACAGTTACCTTCCTGTTTTCAGCCTCCCCTGCTCTGGATCACAGGTATGCACCACCACACCATGACTGGATTCAGTGGCTGACTGCTGAGCCTGGGGGTGGGGTTGGTGAGCATGTGGTGTTGGGGGATCGAACCCCTGTCCCTACACTTGCCTAAGAAGGCACTTAGTCCGCTGAGCTATATCTCTGGCCCTCTGGTTGGAAATTTTAAATTATGGATCCATGTGGGAAGGGAAGAAGAGAACTGGTATTCGGTGAGTGTGGTAGACAGTGTGGCTGGCACGTCATAAATGCCACATCCTTCATCTTCACACCGCAGTCAGGTGAGTTTGTTTCCCATCTCAGTATGTGGAAAGCGAATCTTAGAGAAGCTCAGGAATTGCACAGTGGGGCCCTTAGCTGAAGTCAGAGCGAATAGAAGCCCTCACCGTTCCCCGGGGGTCAACTGAGGATCAAGGAGACACTGAAGAATCGACTTCTATGGAGCTATTTACACAGAAAGCCCAGGGGCAGGAGTGCTGTGCCTAGGCCCAGCCACAGCTGAGGGTGTGCAGTGGGGACTGAGGGACAACTGGCCTCCCCCAGGCGCATCCAAGGCTGGGTGTGGCTGAAGCCGCTGGCTACTGTGTATTCTGATCTACCCTTCTCCAGACTCCGTCCCTCTCTGCAGGGTCCCATGGGAGTCAAGAGCAGGCACGTGGTGGCCGGGACTCGCTGGGGACAGAGGAGTCACGTGGCTAGAGCTGCAGCTGCCCCATAGCAATGGCCGGGCCGCCTCCTGGCTTCAAGGTGACGTCCCTACTGGGGCACACCCATGGGGAGCCAGCGGGCACGGGAGTCTGGGAGCCTATAGTGTGGACTGAATCTGGGGTATGACTGCCCACCAGGGCTGCAGGCCTCTCCCACAGGAGCCCTGCCGGGTGACTTGCCAGCTGAGGTGCCCATTGGCAGGCGAGGTTCCGCCCCAGCAGGAGAAGCCGCTGCATGTGCTGTCCACACTACAAAACCTTTAATCCTTGGCCCTGCCTTTCTTCTGGCTGCCCCGTCTTTAGTCCTGTCATCAACAGTGTAGGATAAGTGGACACCAAGCTATGTCCTTTCCTGGTGCTTTATACTGTAGGTCACACCAAGAGGGAAAAGTTTCTGTTAGCAAAACCAGCCAAGACCCACACAAAACAAAGCTCAGTGACCCTCTGCTTTCTGTCTGCGCGGCTTCTGTGGGTGATGCCACCTGTTTGCTTGAACGTCATTGTTTGCAGAGGGTGAGCAAACAATGTTTTCCCTGTTTTCTCCCATCCCCATGGCATGACAGGCTCTGCTGGCTCCAGGAGGTTCTGAGCTTTGGAGTGGATGCTTGGGTCCTGCCTCTTCCCCTCACCAGGGAGTTGGGGAGGTGGAGTAGAAGTTTCCCACGGCACTTGCGCCTGACCTGGGAATTCTGGGGGCAGGAGACCACTGCTCATCCGGCTGGTGGGCGGCACTCTGACCCGTTCCTCGCTGGTGGCTTCCTGTGTCCATCTGCAGAATCCGGCAAAGCTCTTCAGTTCGTGCCTTGCTGCCACTGCAGTGAACGAGTCCAAGGGAGCAGCCCGGGCCGGTTTTGCTTGGTGTTTCAATACCGTACAGCTCTTGGACGTGAGCCTTTAATGTAACCGTGTACCTGAGCAATAGGTACACACTCTCGTGTGTGTAAGGCCACGTGCTCCAAAGAACTCCGCCTAAACAAACACTTAGGCCTGGCCAGCTGGGCTGCAGGGGCCTCACTTCGCCCAGGTGGTCTGCAGAGGACTGTGGGCTGAGGTGGGGAGTGGGGTGGAGGGCCCCCTGGGGCTTGTGGTCGCCCTGGGGGTGGGGAGCGCACTTCTAGTGACACTGGGCTGTGGAGGTGGCTTTCGGGGCTCTGTGCCGCCCGCTCAGCCCTTCCCCTCTGGCACTGTCCCCCGGCACTGTCCTGCACGTGGCTCCAGCCAGCCCTTCCACCACGAGGTTTCCGCCCTGAGCCAGCTGCCCACAAACTGTGCCTCCTTTACCACCTAGCCACACGAGAGCCCTGCTTTATATTGTGGGTGTCTGGTAATATGTCAAAGTGAGAGGAAAGCAGCCTAATACATGAACGTGACCCGCACTGCGACACCCTCTATGGGCTCAGCGTACTCTCCCTGTGGGGGTAGCAGATGGCGGGTGCCCGCGGTGCGCGACAGCAAGACCCTACAGGGCTAGGGAGAAGGGGCCGGGGAGTGGGGCGCTGTGGTGGGGCGGGGCCACCGGCCTCGGCTCCTCCCAGCCCCAGTGCTCTCTGGCTTTCCGGTCTTTTTTTTTGTTTTTTTTTGCAGAATTGGGGATTGAACTCAGGCCCTTGTGCTTGCCAGGGAAACACTTATTCCACTGAGCCATCTCTCCAGCCCCCCTTTTTTTTAGCTTTCTGGTCTTGAGCACAGGGTCGTGGACATTTCTGTCTGCTTTCGGCACTCTGCTATGGTGGCTGTGAGATGCATGTGCCAGCATCAACGCTTGGCGCGTGGACAGTACGGCTGAAGAGCTGGAAGTCTCTTTCCGTTTCATGTAAATTCACACAGCTGTGCACAGCCACCCTGGTGGCACGAATCCAGACAGCACTGTGCACCAGCTCCAGGAAACAGAGCCAATGAGCAAGGACCGGGAGCCTGCAGACCTGCGGGGCGGGGTGTGCACTGAAGACCAGCCCCAGCAAGAAGCGGGCCTCCTGGGTGGGGACCTCCCTCTGCTCGTGTCCAGGTGGCTGGGCCTCCTTCCCCCACCCCACTGGGTGAGAGCTGGCGCCAACTGTCTACCCTGCACCAGGCGCTTGGCAAGTGCTTGCTAAGTGTCCCAATGGAAATCCGTGTGCGACTCTCTGTTCGCTTCTTGGTGGTGCCAGGAATCAAATCCAGCTCTGAGCTCCGCCTCCAGCTGGGGGACCCTTACATTTCCCCCCTCTTCCCTGGCCCTTCAGAACCTCAGAGTGGTGAGTGGCAGAGCCCAAAGCTCAGCCCATCTGCCGATGTGGGAAGGCACCCGAGGGGCCAGCGCAACTCACCATGAGCCGGTCCAGAGAAGAGCCTTTCTGCAGTGATTCCCAAACACTGCTCCTGGGACGCTGCTGTGCAAATGGAGTAGAAGGCTCTCAACAGTGGACTAGCATGGAGCACCGGGGGCCTTTGCCTGTTGTCCCAGCTACTTAGGAGGCTGAGGCAGGAGGCTCACTTCAGCCTGGGAGTTAAGAGACCAACCTGGGTGACAACAGAAGATCCTGTTTCAAAAGGAAAATCAAAGTGAAAAACAGAGAAGGACTAGGAATGCACCCTTCTGGGTGAGGACTCAGTTCTTCTAATAAGGCATTTTCCTGGGAAGTCCATGGTGACCGGGGTACCGTCACTGAGGTGTGTCATGTTATCCCTGTGGCCTATGAACTCGCGTGTGCTCACTGATGCTGAACGTGGAACTATGGCCCCCCAAATTCCTTGCCAGTTTTCTTGCAAATACATTTGCCAGCAGGATCCACGGAGGGGGTGGGATCAGTTCTTACTTGATCTGGGGTCTTCTGAGTCGCCTATCTACAGCAGACAGTTTGGATACCAGGCTTCCGGGAGTTCTCAAGTATTATTGCGGTCGCACGATGTCTCCTGCGTGGCTGATCGGGAGCTGCTGCACCCCTCCCCACTTAGGTGTCCTAACCCCACCTGGTCCACAGGCACCTTGAAGAAAATCTGTTCTCAGATCCCTGTGTTACTGTCGCAGGTCGTTGGACAAGCACAACCACTGGGAGGCAAGGCTGGCGTGTGGACCTCTGGGGCCAGGCCTGGGAAGGCCGGGATGCACCGGCTCTCTTTCCTCTCTAGTTCGTTTGCTGAAATGTGGGCCCCAACAGTGCAACCTCTTGGGCAAAGGATGCTGGCAAAACCAGGAGGACTGCTGGGGCCATGCAGGAGAGGCGGCTGGGTGCTGGCTCAGCTCCTGGGGCAAGGAGCGGTGCCCGCTGCAGTCAGTGTTGCTTTGCTTCTTGGCCAGCACAGTGGATCTGTGTCCTAAGGAGTGGCCCAGGGGTGATGTACTGCAGCAGTTCCCAAGGAGCCCGCTTCTCTGCTGCTAAATCCGGGGTTCCCTTTCGGCCCCTGTTTTACTCTCTCAGTGGCACTCAGAGCCCATTTATTCTCAGAACCCTGCTGTCCTGGGCCTCAGCACCCTGTACACTCTTCCTCCTCCTGTGCCTCTGGCCCTCCGTCCATAGCCCATCTTTCTTCTTCTGTCCATCTTGTGCTCCTTAGGATCTTCTGTTTGTCTCTCTGTAAGCTTAGCTCTGCTGCTGCATATTTCATTGCCATCCTGGAGCTAGGAATGTCACTCTAGATCCCTGCTCTGAGCTCTGGACCCCTAAGGCCACTGTGCCCAGGGGGAACCTCCAGACCCTGCTCCTGCCCTGAGATCTGTCTTCTCGTTGCCTTCTTCTGTCCCAGCCTGCTTTTCCCGGGTCCCTGGCTCTGTGGCAGCCTCCCCACTCACCCCATCCAGGGTCCAGCCTGAAACCTGAGACACTCAAAGCTGTATCAGTCTCCTGCTTCCTCCTGGCCCAGGGTTGCTTTTGTGGACTGCTATCTCAGAGAAAATAATCAGCCACACCCTTCCTGCCTCCATCCACTTTTGTGGCCCAAGTCACCTTTCTATAGCACAGGTTCCTCCACCAGCTTCCCAGCCTCTGGGAACTAAGCAAGCCACCCTGGTTTCCAAGGCAGTGTCAAGCCGGACCCTGCTCTGTCTCTCTGGCCCCTAACTTGGGAGTGCCCTGCCCACACTAGAAGCATCACCTACCCTCTCTGACCTAGGAGGAAGCAGAAGGAGGCCAGAATTCCCAGGGTTCCTTGTTTGTTTGATTGATTTATTTTTAATTCTGTAAATGAGATTGGTGTGCAATTGCTTAGTCCAAAGAAAGGCAGATACGTACACAGAAGGCAGAGTGTTGGCCGTCCCTGCAGGCCTTGCCTGAGCTGGGTCTAAAATGTCATAGGAATCATAAGCTTTGAGACTAAAAGGACTACCAGAACAGCCTCATGCAGATAGAACAAGGTGGGCCAGAGCTGGAGACTCCAGGGAGGAGCGAGGCTCGTGATCAGAGCCCAAGCCCTCGGCCCCAGCCTCACCGATGGCCTCGGCGGGACGCAGGGCGATACGCAGCCCCACCTCCAGCCCCTTTGGGGGCCGGTGTCCTGCAGTCTGCCAGGTGCGATCGGTAGGTGGGTTGTGAGGTCACTTTAGTACCTTTGCTTAGCATGAAAATAAAAAAGCCACAACAGAAGTGGCATCGTCCCCTGCCTATGGCCTTGCTCTGTCACTCGGTGGTGGGCTCACTCATGCATCTGGACAGCTGTGGCCGGCGGTGGGGTGCACAGGGCCAGCGTGGGTTGTAGGCTGTGGTGGGCAGGGCCGGGATGCCTGCACCGTCGATTACTCCTGGCCAGGACACGGGAAGGAGGGTGGCTCGAAGGGGACTGTGGGGAGGAAGTGTTAGTGGCACTGGTTCTGTTAGGGTGGTGGCTGAGGAGCTAGCAAAGAGGAGCGGTCTGAAAGAGCGCCATGGGCAGACAGGGTCCATAGAGGGTGCGGGGGCTACCTGGCCCAGGTCCTCCTGAAATGCCTTTTGCGATGGTGATGCCCTCACCTGTAGTGCATGTCCTGCTGTTCACAAGTTGATGCCTTCATCTACCTCAAAATTTCCTGCCAAGTGTGGGGGGGTGGTATCACGAGCCCATTTCACAGATGGGGAAACTGAGCCAGCCCAGGGACTTCCAGGTTCAGAACTGGAATCCAGATCTCCTTGTTTCTAAGTAGGTGCTTTTCTCACCCCAGTAATGTGAGTGCTTGGTGTTGTTTTGGAAACAGGGTCTTAGTACATAGCTAGGCTGGCCTCAAACTTGCAGTTCCCCTGCTTCAGTCTCCGAGGGGTTGGTTGACACAGTGCTTTTTTTTTTTTTTTGGGTGGAACCAGGGATTGAACTCAGGCCCTTGCGCTTGCCAGGGAAATGCTTATTCCACTGAACCATCTCCTTAGCCCCCACACAGTGCTTTTTTGCTAGTACAGGTTCAAGACCATGACTGCCTCTGAGAATCACCTGACAATGTCAAAGTGAAAATAATATAAATATCAATAGCATCCCAACACTGTCCCATTTCTCCTAGACCCACAGGAGTGGGGCCCTGGGCCTGGGTGCCCGCTGGATAGAGTCAGCTGCACAGCTGGGCTGCGGCCCTTGACCAGGTTCAGCCAGAGCGCCCCTGCTCCCCTGCTGGAATGGAGCCCCTGGCTCTGGAGAAGGGCTCCCTGCTGCTGTCACCAGCCTCCAGGCACTGTGCAGCAGGGGTGGGAGCAGGGAGGAGGGAGGTGTCACTGACAGACAGAAAGCAAATCACACGAGGGGTGGTAGGAGGCTGCATTTTATTTATCATTAATTGAAACACCCTTCCAGTTCTCTCTTGAAGTGTCACTTGGAAAAGAACTGTGGAAAAGAACTGTCTGCCATTCATGAATGTGTGGGCCTGTTCTGCCGCTCCAACCCCTCCTGAGCAAGATCAGCATAGGAACGAGGTGCAAAGCCAGGGGCAGCTTCTGTAGGGAGGAGGGAGGTCAGCCAGGTCAGTGCAGGACTCACAGCTTTTCCACTGTGCAGCTGCTCCGCTGAGGGTCACAGCTGCTCCGGGACAAGAATCCAAGCCCCAGGCACACCGCTGAGCCTTTGGGGGCTCCACTCCCATCCCCTGCAGCATGGTAGCCTTCAGGAGTATTAGACCGTAGTTATGCCATACAAGCACTGCTGTGACAGACAGACAAAGCCCTGGCGCCTCTTCTGGACCAGGAAGGGCCCAAGGTGCTGTCAGACATGTTTTCCAGACAGTAATGTAGAATTGTGCTTTTTGTGTTTTAAGAGTAAAATTTTACAGTAAGACTGAACTGCATGGCCCTCAGCTCCTGTGGCCACCACCTCAGGGGTTCCCTGGAAGTTCCTTAGAAGTTGGGGGCTCAGTACCCCTCATCCCAGAACCTGCCAGAACAGGGGTTTTCTGGGGGCCTGTCTGAGGGACAGAGGTTCCTAGGACCATGGAGTGGAGGTTTTTCCAGGGTTGGGCTTGGGTATGGCTGTTGGTTTCTGGGTAAAACACAAATGCGTGCATACTGTGTACAGGAAGCTCCCAAGTCCCGCATGGGACTCTGGAAAGTTAAACATGAGAAACGGTTCTTGTTCTTTTGTGGCACTGGGGTTTGACCCTAAGGTCACTATATACTACTGAGCCACATTCCCAGCCTTTTTGCTTTTTAGGTGGAGATGGAGTCTCGCTAGGTTGCCCAGGCTGGCCTTCATCTTGTGATCTTCCTGTCTCAGCTTTCCAGATAGTTGGGATTAAAGGCATGCTTCAAGACAGAGCCCAAGTCATCTGGGTCCCCACCAGAGAAGGCTGGAAGTTTCACCTGACAAACAGGCCTTCCTCAGAGGCCTTAAAGTGTGGGAAGGAGAAGGGATTCACACCATGCTTTAGTTACTCTAGAAGCCTGCTCCAACTGGCCCTGATGGCTTCCTTCCAAAGTCAGAGAACAGGAAAGGAAGCCAGAGCATCTATGGTTGCAGCATAAGCAGCTCAGGGCAGAGGCTGAGGAATGTTTGCCTTTCTCTGAGGTCGCTCCCATGGACACGGCCTGCCACGCATGCTGGCGCATGGACACCTCATCACGCCTGCCTAGCTGCGCAGTTGCCCTCCCCTGGGTGGGTTGCTGTTGTGCCTGCAGAAGAGTCTGGTCCAGATGCCTTGCCCATGGGGATCTCTACTTTCCCTTAGGAATGGCTCAGAGCCTCAAGTTACTTCCTGTTGCCTAGGCGATATCTCTAATTGGATGCCCTTCAGTGGTCCCTTCCTTTAAAGAGCTAGAGCTGGACCTTTATTTCGAGGTCCTGCGACAGGCCCTATACTAAAGACACATGCTTCCCCGGGTTGTGTTCCTTTTGTGTGACTGTAGCTGTCACTCAGGTAAGGACCCACAGTCCTGAGATTTCTGCTCTCCCTGGAGTCTATTGTGTATCCCTCACTGGCTTTACCCCAGACTGAGGTGTGTGTGTTTAAAAAGCAACCCAACCCAGTTAGAAATTACCCCTAAGAAGCTTGAGACTCCCTGAGACTTCCAGCTCCTGCTATAATGTGAAGAAGGAGCCTGACATTCAAGCACGACTCTTAATGCTGTCTGCATGCGAGCGTGTGCACTACAGGAGCGGTGCCAGTGAGGGAGCGGTTGCAGCACTGCTGGAGATAGTGGCAAGGCCATGCTTCTCTAAGACTTTCTATCAGATGTGGTCACATCTGGACCTTAGGGCCAATATTTCTTTAAGAAACAAGGGCAGGGGCCGGGGAGATGGCTCAGTAGAATAAGCGCTTCCCTGGCAAGCGCAAGGGCCTGAGTTCAATCCTTGGTTCCGCCAAAAAAAAAAAAAAGAAAAGAAAAAGAAAAGAAACAAAGGGGGTAAGGTGTTGTTCTGTTCCCCATCTGTAGATACAGGAGTTGCAATCCAGGAGAATGGGTCTCTCAGCTTGAGGGCCATCACACGGTGACTGTAACCCTCAAAGTCCTTTCTGGGCTGCCCGCTCCTTCCCTCCAGTCTTCCTCCACCCCCACAGCTGACTGCGACACCAGTATCTACTCCAGCATTCCGCCCTTCCGCAACCTCCCTTGGCTCTGGAGCAAAAAGCCTTGTTGTTTGTAGATGGCTGCTTTGGGTTCCTGGCCAGCTAAGCAGCTCTCTGCCTCAGGGGGTGGGCGGGAGCTATGCTTTTTAAATAGGAAAAAAGGTTGACCTGATCAACAGTAGTTAAGGAAAAGGAAGCCCCCCAAAACATCAACAAAAAACGTCGTGTTGGGGAATGATGGAGCGCATTCCCATGTGTGGTTGCAAGCGTGGGGAGGGGAGCGTTGGGGGCTCCGGATGAGGCAGAGCTGAGCCCCTTGTTTGGGCGCTCCCCTCCTGAGCTAGACGCTGCCTCTCGCTGCGAAGGGCCAGCAAAGCCCCTTACCATTTGCAATTTCCAAACGTGGGGGAAATGCCAGAGACCGCAAGTGGGTGCCCTGCCTCATCTTGCATAATACTACAGCTCTCTCTGTGTGTAGTGGCCGTTCTATAAATACACACACGGGAGGCGACATATGGCCGTCCCCACCCCCACCTGTCAAAGCTGTGACTATCTCACTTCTGACGACCAGAAGGAAACTGCTAGGCTGGGCCAGGATTCTAAATGCTGCGGAGGTAATTCGGAGCCATGAAAAGATGCACCGTATGCTCTGGGGTTGCCAGCTGCTTATGAGGATGATAAGGGTCTGGTGCCAGTCTGCAGAGCCCGGGAGCGGCGCTCTCCTTGCCGCTGCTCGCGCCAGGTGGGCACCTAGGGAGCCGGCTACTTTTTCTCCCTGGAGAACCTGCTGGGGGCCAGGGACACAGGCTCCCTCAAAATCTGCCTTTCATAACATGAGTCCTGGCCAAATAGCATTTCTTTTAAAAAAATCTTTTTTTTTTTTTTTTTTTTTTTGGTTTCATTTTATTGGATAAAGATTAAGAAAGCGCCGGCGCCAGGGCGCTCTACCTGGCGGCGCTGGTCTCGGCCAGCCGGTTGTTCATGATGCCCAGCGCGCCCACGCCGCCCGAGAAGCCGTTCTGGCGCGAGGGGACGCACGCGCCGCGCGGGTGGCCGTTGGCCGTCTCCGACAGCTGCTTCTGCAGCAGCGCTAGCGACACTTTGTTGGAGGCCGTGAGGTCGCGCATGGAGATGAGCTCGCCCGACAGGCGGCGGCCCTCGGCGTCGGGGTCGCGCGGCGCGGGCCGGGCTCCGAGCGCGGCCAGGCGGCGGCGCAGGCGCGAGCCGGGCGTGATGGCGTTGCGCCGGGCCAGGGGCGCGCCGGGCGCCGGGCAGCAGCGCGCGCAGCAGGCGCAGCTCAGCTTGCGCAGCATCCAGTTGAGCACCTGCTTGATGAGGATGGAGACGACGTTGAAGAGCGAGTAGATGCAGCACACGCCGAGCAGGATGAAGAGGAAGTTGCCCAGGTGGTAGAGGCCCTGGTGGCGGTAGGCGGCGCGCTGGCTGCTCACCAGGTCCCCGAAGCCGATCGTGCTGAAGGTCACAAAGCAAAAGTAGAGCGAGTCCACGTAGCCCCAGCCCTCCACGCTGGCGTACATGGCCGAGGCGCAGCACGACAGCAGCACCGCGAAGAGCCCCAGGATGAGCAGCACGTGGTACACCGAGGGCTTCCAGCCCGCCAGCCCGTCGGCCTCAGGCCGAAGTGGCGCGGGCAGCAGCCCACTGCGGCGCAGGCGGCGCTCTCGGCACGCGCGCATCACGAAGGCCAGCAGCGAGATGATGCGCTCCAGGAAGAGGTTGAAAAACAAGATGGTCCCAGCACAGCCGAACAGCCCGTAGGCGATGAGGAAGGCTTTTCCACCCACGGTGGCGGGCGTGGTCATCCCGAAACCTGTAGGGACACAGACACACAGGGTCAGCGCTGGCAGGGTGGGGAGGGTGACTGGCCATTGCCCTCCCCTGGTGGTCCTAGATACGTCTCTGGTCTTGCCTGTGTGCCGACCGAGATCACCTGAGGATGGGGGTCAACCAACCGACATGAGCGAGGCTAGAGGGGTACCAGGAAGGGCCCTGCAGCACATGCGCAGCGGAAACGATCATAGGCGCACACCCCCCAGGTGACCCCAAAGTCAGCCGCGGCACTCGCACTCCAGCCCCAACTGACTTTTAACACCACCATGATGCACGGCCTTAGGATGGATTCCACAAAACTTTCATCTTAGCCGGGATTGCTCACTCTGGGACCAGGAGTGTATAGGTGGCCACCATCCATGGTCCCAGAAAAGGGCTGTATGAAGTCGACAAGAGGATGGAGAGTGAGCCCCGCACAGCCTTCAGAGGGTGAGGGTGTCTCTGCTACTGAGAGTCAGGCCCTTGTCCAAAGACCTCATCAATCACCCTTGCTCACCCTGGCCATAGGAAAGGCTTTGGCCCAGCTGGTGCTGTCTGCAGTTCTATCCTGGGCAGTGTGCCCCGGCCCTGGGCAGCTAATTAATGCTTTAATATTTAGAGTTAAGTCTTAGCCCATGTACATGTTAAAAGCACTGGCTTAAGAATCTCTATCAATTGATTTCTTTAGAAGACCTCCTGCCCACCTGCCTGTCAGTGTGCTTGCCAGGCCAGCCAGGGCAGAAGGGTGGCCCTGTCCCCTTCCTGGGCTCACTGCTTACCGTGGGCTGTGGTCTCTTTGTGGGACTCAGTGTTGCTTGACTGGTTATGGCTGGGAGTGGACTTTTTTTTTTTTATGAGCAGCCCTGTGGCACTTTTCAGCACCTCTGGTAGCAAAACTTCAGGGTCACCCCTACTTAATTCATGCCTGTGCATTGCCAGTCAAGTAGGGCCAGCCCCAAGGAAAGGGTGAAGAAGAGTTTGTCCTGTCTGAGAAAAACACTGCAATACTGTACTTCAGAGTATATGGCTTTGATGTGTATGTTTAATCATACCCTAGATTCCCTACAGGAAATGCCCAATTGTTTGACCATGGTTTCCATCTGGCTTAATGACCCCAGTCTAGGGAACATCTTAGGCTGCTCCCCATATGGCAGAACATGAATTATGTCCCTCCAATAAGATTTTTGCTACAAGGAGTGGAAAAAACACTCAACAAGCGGTACACCCTGGAACCTGATAAAGGCATTTTCCTGTGATTGATTGATTTGGAGACAAGTTCTGAATATGTGGTTCAGGCTGGCCTTGAACCTATGTAGCCCAGGCAATTCAAAGGTAATCCTCTTGCCTCAGCCTCCTGAGAGCTGGGATTGCAGGCATGCCCCACTATGCCCAGCTACTTTAAAGACTAACCCAAGTTGTTGAGTTCATAAAGAAATCAGCTCTGAATTTATATGGCAGTAAATGCAGTGGGTATGTGTTTGTTAAAAGTTCTACACTGAGAAGCCAGAAGTTCTGCAACATAACTAAATCATGGTCTATTCGTTGTAAGGCAGTACTATACAATATGCAAAAGCAAGAACCACAGCTACTTGGAACAGGGATGAATTTCCCCGAAAGAATGTTACACAGAGGAACTGAACAGAAAAGAATACAATCTACATTACTCGAGGAAAAGAAAAATCTCAGGGCCAGGGAGATAGCTCAGTAGAATAAGCACCTGTCTGGCAGATGCAGGGTCTTTGGTCAAGTCATAAGGAAAAGTGAGAAACTGCTTTTGATGAAAGTCCGAGCCCAGATTTCCTGTGGGTGGTGACTGGGTACATGGGAGCTTCAGGGGTGTTAGAATGTCCTTTTAACCTGGGTGGCAAGGGGCTGGGGAGATGGCTCAGTAGAATAAGGGCTTCCTTGGCAAGCACAAGGGCCTGAGTTCAATCCCTGTATTCCACCAAAAAATAAAAACAAATTAATTAAGGATTAACCTTGGTGGCAGGGGCTTGCTATGTGATATCTGTTAAATATGTGTTTTATGAGTTTTCTGGAGGCTGCGAAGATGGCTCAGTAGAATAAGTGCTTGCTTAGGAAACACAAGGGCCTGAGTTCAATCCCAGTTATGCTTAAAAAAAAAAAAAAAAAAGAGGATAGTTTTTTTGGGCCTGCCCTTAGCTCAGTTGTTTAAGTGCCTGCTCATACAAAGGTAGTCAGGAGCAAGATATATTGCCTCAATCCCCAGCTCCACCTGCCGTACCTGCCCAGCCCTTCAGGCAGCCTGAGCCGCCAAAAAACAACAACAGCATCAATAAAAGCATTTTCTGTACTCGGATGGTAAAAGCTATCCCCCAACCCCAACCCCGTGGGTGGCAGTGGTGCCAATGATCAAACCATGGTCCCTAGGCTTGCCTACGCAGGCGCTTTAGTGCTTTAGACTGCTGATCTGGCTCACCAGCCAGATAAAAGCTTTTTAAGTGTGTAGGCTGTTAAAAGTGCAGGAAGTCAGGAGAGGTGGTACCTGTAATCCCAGCACTCAGGAGACTGAAGCAGGAGGTTCATTGTGAATTCAAGACCAGCCTGAACTGCATAGCAAGATGTCATTACCTCAAAAAAGCAGAAAGAAAGAAGAAAGAAAGAAAGAAAGAGGAGGGAAGGAAGGAAAGAAGGAAGGTAGGAAGAAAGAAAGGAAGGAAAGAAAGAAGGGAACGAAGGAAGATAAAGAACAAAGACCCTGATTTACCGTGTTGGTGAGGAAGGCAGAACGGACATGCCTTCTAGCTTGTGTGGGCCAGAAAGGCATCCCTTTGTCCTGGTTTCAAACCCTGCTTCTACCCCTTGAGGGAAACAAAACCTCCAGTAGCCAAATCACTTTGGTAAATTCCTGAAGAAATTAAAAATCAAGTCCAGAAAATTAATGCTTTGTCTTGCTCAGAAAATGTCAAGTAGGATTTTCTTACCAAGATTTTCAGCTAAAGTCTCAGAGCTAAGAATGCAATATGGTTTGCATCTCCCTGTTGTAAAGAGGAGCTGTGGAAGTCAGCGAAGGGCGTCTCCCGACCTACAACACTCCCACCCCCAGCTCTGCTGGAGGTCGGAAGTCACTCTGGGGCAGGTGGTGGTGGTCACAGGTGGTGAGCCGTGCAGCCGGCAGCGCTGAGGCACCCTGCCTGCCCCAGGCCACACCATGGCAGAAGGGCTCAGCAAGAAGCCGGCCCTCCCGCCGGTCAGCTCCCAGCTTCAGAGTTGCTGGCCAGGATGTGCAGGAGGGTCCCAGAGGGCCAGGCAGGGTCCTCCGAACTCTGCTGGTGAGAGACTCGCTGGGCTGCAGCACTGCAGGCCGACATGGGGGTGGTCTACACTTTACAGTTCTGGATCTGGATCTTTCTTTTCTTCTCTTGGGACAGGGTCTCACCATGTCCCCCAGGCTGGCTTCACACTCTTGAATCCAAGGAATTCTGCCTCAGCCTCCCTGGTGGCTGGCATTACACACCCACTGTGCTGGGGTAAAGTTTGGGTCTAAATATCCCCCAGAGGCCCCTGCACTAAAGGCCTGGCCCCCAGGGTGGTGATCAGGAGGTGCTGGAACCCTTAGTCCCTCGCAGGGAGGCAGGGGGGCTTGGGGGACCCTGACCCCTCCTCACTCTCTTTTGCTCCTTAGCTGTGAAGTGAGCAGTTTCTTTGCTGGCGCGAACTGAATCCAAGACCTTGCAGCTGCTGAGTGAGGGCTCCACCAAGCTGGACCCCAGCCCCTGGTGGCAGCTCTGCTCCCCCCGACACCTATCACCCTGTTGCCTTCCCACAGGCTCAGAGCAACAGGGCCGAATACCACGGACTGGAACCTCTGAAGCTGTGAGCCTAAATAATACTGATCCCTTCATATATACATTGTCAAGTACTTCATTATGTGACAGGAAGTGAACACATCAGGATGCAGGAGAGGGACAAGGGCCAGGTGGACGGGGGGAGCAGCTATGCACAGCCTCAACAAGGCTGCATTCTGCAACCCCAGGTGACAACAGTAAAAGGCTGGGGAGTAGACATTTGGGACCACATGAGGAGATGGAACAGGACATCCGCTAGGGAGAGGGCCCTGAGGGGCTCAGCTCAGCTCCAGGAGAGCTGCCTGCCCTAACTGTGGCATCTCCGTCCCACCAGCAAAGCTGAGAAGAACTGGCAGTGGCTCCAGTCAGGAAGGCCAAGGCAGGCAGTGCCGTGGCCCCCACCCCATAAGGCAGCTTCCAGAGGCGCAGATCAGGCCAGAGTGGGAGGAGGATGCAAACTCTGAGACAAGCAAGTTTGAAGGTTGGATTTAACCTCCGACGATAAGACTCAAACTCAACCTAGTACTTTTGTTTAAACAAACAAACCAAAACAAAAAAAAATCACAATGGAAAGCTGCTGCCTATGGAAGCTGTTCCTAAGAGGCCCAAGAGAACTCTCACAAGACGTCAGAGGTGCTTCTGAGCTGGCCCATTTGACAAACTGGTTGCCCTTGGATTTGCTCTGCACTGAGGAAAGGGCCACCACTTCACGGAGCCAGGTGTGCCATCTTACTTTTCTGCAACCTCCCAGGAGGAGGAAGTTGAGGACCCAGGGCTATGGCGCTTGCCGGGGCCACCTAGCTTGAAAGGGTGGCCCTACTAAACCCCACACCTCCTAGGCCTTTTCTCTGTGGCACCAGGGATGGAGCCCAGGGCTTTTCCTCTGAGCTTTGCCCCCCGACACGTTTAGTGTGGACCACGGTCTCACTGAGCCAGTCTTAACCTTCCCTGCCAGTCCTCCTGCTGCAGCCTGCCAGAGTTCTGGGATTGTGGCTACACTGCCTTCTCCGGCTCCTGCAGGTATGTGAAGCCCCTGCTATCTACCAAGGCAGTCACCTGACAGGACCCACAGGAGGGCCAGAGAGACCCCTGCTGCTCCTAGAAACCCAGAGGAAGTCCCTCAGGGCTGCAGCCAAGAGGCTGTTCTGTGGGGGTGGGGCTGCCCCCCGCAGTGGTGCTTCATCTCCAGGAGCTGCT
Organism: Ctenomys sociabilis; assembly: GCA_004027165.1. NCBI lineage: Eukaryota > Metazoa > Chordata > Mammalia > Rodentia > Ctenomyidae > Ctenomys > Ctenomys sociabilis. The sequence goes on along the minus strand of PVKA01005644.1, from coordinate 68,983 downwards.
GTCTGTCCTCTGCCTCTTTCCTCTTGTCGGTCCTGCTTCTTTGGCCTAGGTGGAGAGGAGGGGGGCTTCCACTCTTCCTTGGCACATCTAGAACAAGCTGGTCATTTATATGGGACTTGACAGCCTTGGGGACTGTGGAGGGGTGGCTGGCTCTGGCTAGCAGTCTGGTTGAGCCAGGCAGGGCGTGCATCTGCTCTTTGGTCCCAGCCCACCCTGCTGGCCTCTTCCACACTGCCCAGGCCATTGCTCCACCTCAGGTCTCTCTGTCTACCTGAGAGCCTTGGTGGGACTCTGGACTGTCCCTTGCCAGATGACTGGATGCTGATGACACTCATCCCGCCCATCCCCCTCCCCGGGTGGGTGCCTTGTGCAGAGGTGGGGTGGGGTCACACCAGGGCAGCCAGCTCCAGATGTGCAGCTGCTCGCTCCCTCCACCACCGTCTGGGAGCCAAGGCTCCCCACATTCAGCACAACCACTTGGCCAGGTGGTGCCCGCAGGTCCCTGCACTGGGTATGTCCCTGGCTGTGTGGCCCTCTGCCCAGGATGAAGGGGACAGGCATGTCTGGACTGCTCTGACAGCAGAGAGCAGCCAGGGCAAGTGCCCCTCCATGCCCCAGTCCTGAGCTCTGGCTCTCTGTGCTGCCCAGCCAGCTCTGCCTAGGGGATGGGGACGTCTGTCCTCCATCAGCGTCAGCAGGCCCAGGGCTCTGGAGGAGGCCACTGGTCAGGCCTAATGTGGCACTGTTGCCCGCAGCTGTTCGCAGTTAGGGAGCGGAGCCCAAGCTCTCCGAGCTTCAGCCAGGGAAAGGCAAACCCAGTTCCTCCTCCCTGTCACACCCTGCTGAGGTGTAACCCAGCTCCAGGTTTGCGCCCAGCTTGCTACTTTGTTTATGCCACAATTGATCTGCCACCTCAGTTTGCAGGGAGCAGACACTTGGGGGCTTTATTATGCCACTTGACAACAGCTGTGAGCTCATTTCGCAGCCTGTCTGCTGCCACCTTCGCAAACGGGGCAGGGAGATGATAGGCCTGGGGGTTCAGCTCAGAGAGCCTGGAATCATCAGGGGTGCTGCATGGGGGCAGCCTCTGGCAGACATGTGACGCACTCCTCCTGGGGGGTCACAGCTGCCCCAAGCAGGAGGCCCTATTACCCCAGCAACATGGGCCACCTGTGGTTTGTCAGAGGGTGGAGTGCTTGCTCAGGTGCCAGCCCGGTCCTATCCTGCCAGGCAGATGGGAAGACGACCTCCAGGACCCCCAGCTTGGGGAGGGAGGATGTCTGTAGTGCAGCCTTGGCACTGCTGATAACTAGCACGGGACAGCAGCACTGACCAGCTGGTCCAGGAAACTGGGCTGGGTGGTTAAATGCAGGCTCGAGGCAGGTCCCACACCAGAGGTTTATTGAGTATTTTCAGACAGGTGGTCTTTGCCCTCTTCTTTTTTCTTTTTTTCATTAGGAATTGACCCAAGAGTCTTCACATTATGCTACATCCTGCGTTTTTAAATTTTTGAGATGAGGTCTGGATAAGATGCTGAGGTAAGTGGACCAAAATCATTTCAGATACAAAGATGAAGTACCCCAGATGACCCTCCTGGTGGGAAGCCTCTGCAGCCGGCAATGTCACCTGGATTTCCGCTAACCTGCCGCCCAGTGGTGGGCGCTGTGGCGGTCTCCTTGACACTCGTCTCTAGCCCTGCATGGCACTGCAGCCAGGCCACGTGCAGAACTGACCCAGCACCAGGAACGTGCACGATTAGTCCCTGCCACTCAGTCTTTACTGTGACTGGCTCAAGGACGGGTGGCCTAAGGTAGCCAGGTCTAGGTAGTTCCCGGCTACAGAGCTTGGCCCAAGAACCGCTGTGTGCCCCGCTCAGGCCAACTAGAAGTCTGTGGGTGCTCCGGGGTTAGAAGCTTCTCCCTCTTAGAAGAGCTGCCCTAGGGCCGGCCAGATACCTCAGCGGATTATATAGCTCCTGCTTAGGCAGACTCAGGGGTCTGGGTTTGATCTTCCATGTGCTGGGCTGGCCCTGCCCCCTGGGTGTGCTGAGACAGGGGACGGAGACTGGGCGTGGTGGTGTGTGCCTGTAATCCTAGCGCTTAAGGAGGGTGAAATCGGGATGACTACGAGTCCGATCTGTGGTAAGACCCTGTACTAAATACATTAAAATAAAAAAGGGGTCTCAGGAGAGGTCGGCAGCCCTCAGGCACCAGGAAAGCCAGCTTTAGGGTGAAGCTGACACTACACAAGGCAGAGAGGGAGAAAGGAAGTCTGAATGTCAGATCAAAGTGGCTGTGCTGCCTGTGTCACCTCTGGGATTCCCCCTGCCCAAGCCCCTGGACTCCTCTCCTGCTTCAACCTGTTGTGACTTTACTCAATGGTGCTGGTGGCTAGGGGTCGGATTAAGCAGCCTGGTGTCAAGAAAGTAGCACCAGATTTGAATTCAGAAGTCAGACTTGTGCTGTGGCAGAGCGATGGAAACTCGTCATTGGCTTTGCTGAGGTCAGGTAGGGAGGCTGCCTGCGGCCAGCGCGTGGCTCCACCCCACCCCAGGCACACGGAGGTACCTAGGTGCTTCCGGACCACTGAGGCGATACCCAGGGCCGAAGCCCAGACCTGTGGATAGAGTGGCAGTTGTGTGCAGGTTTGAATGGGGATTTGGGAGGGAGGGGGCAGGGAGGCCCAGAGGCCAGGAGTGCACAGGGCCCTGGCACCTGTGGGGCTCAGCCTGCTGGTGCCCACCTGGGCTCTGGCTGTGGGGCAGAGTGAATCTAGGGGAAAAGGAATGGGAGAGCCCTGGAAGAAGCCTCCGTCCACCCCACAGTGGCCTGTGGAAGTGGGTGACACCTTGCTCCGGGGAAAGGACCCAGAAAGCCAGGGATAGCTGGTGCTCAGAGGAGCCCAGGAGTCTCCACTCCTTGGAGCATGGGAAGGGCCAGTGCTGCCTTTCTCAGTAGTGAGCAGAACTAGGAGCAGGGCTGCTGGGCCCATAGACACTGACCTGGGCTGGTCCCTGAGCTGAGGGTGCAGAGCCCTCCCTGACCAGCCTGGGGATGGTGCGAAGGGCAGGGCTCCCAGGTCAGGGCTGATGCGTGGCACGCTGAGCTTCAGTGGAGAATGCCACAGCAGAGGTGCCCAGGCAAAGTGGGCAAGGGGTAACCAGACCGTGCTGGGAGTGCTGGGAGGCAGAGTCCCCACGAATGCATGCAAGCTGTGCCTCGCCCTCATCCCCATCCTGATCTCCCACCCTAGTTTCCTCTCTGCTGGCCCTGGCCCACAGGAAGGCCGCCTGGAAGCAAGCACTGTCCTTCTCAATCCTGAAGCTGAATGTCTCTGTGCTTGTGTATATATACAGCTGACTGCTGCGGGAAAGCAGTCTGTGGGCAGAGCTGGCCGACCAGCTCCTAGGGCAGCAGTGCTAGTTCCTGCCCTCTATGGTGGGAAGGGTCAGGCCTGGAGCCTCTGGCTCTCCACTGATGCTCAGGGACTCAAGGACTCAGAGGCCCCTTCACAAGGACCGTGGGAAAGGGCCCTGCTCTGGGATCTTTGGAGTGCCTTCCTTTGTTCAATGACAGGGTGTGGGGTGGGTAGTGAGCATATGGGGAGTGGGGTGGCTGAGCACAGATAGCTGGGAAAACCGAGCTGAACCCAGCATGTGTGGGGTAACTCCTTTCCCTTGGCGCTGGGGATGCATTGAGCCTTGTGCACAGGGAGCAATAGCCAAGCACTCTTCCTCCCAGCTACCCACCCGCCCACCCGCCAAGTGCCTAACAGGTTGTGATGAGCCCTGAGCAAAGGCAAGCACCACCCGAGGCATGGGCACCCAGCACTGCTGTCCTATGGTGGGCCGACTTCAACCCCCACCTGCCTTCATCTATGGGATTAAGCTTTTCTCTCCTCACCAGAAATCATTCAGCAAAATGAGTTATTAAAAGCCAGTTAACTACTTCTGCCTCCGGGTAGCTCCTGCTTAACAACCTCTCCTGGGGAGCAGCTGTCAAGCCCAGGCCCTGGAGCTGGCGGGAAGATGACTCATTTACATAGAGCTGGCTCCATCCTGCCCCCAAGATCTGTCCCCTTGTCTCCGGTGACTAATCTGCCTCAGGGATGAGATCACCCCCTCCTACCCCCAGTGAAAAGAGCAGGGCCAGAACCTCAGGCCAGAACTTAGGGAGAAGACAGTCCAAGCCCAGAGAAGCCTTGTGGGCCAGGGGCCAGGCCGATACAGCTCCCACTTCTCCCAGCTCAGGGCATCAGGAAGAGCTCCCCAGAGGCAGCTCCAGAAGAGGGGACTCAAAGGCTGCCCAGAGAAAGCGGTCCATCCATCCACCCGCTTACTCCAAGTGAGAGCCAACCACATTCCACCTCCAGGCCTACCACAGAGAGCAGGTTTCCAAGGTGGTCTTCCAGGAAAGCCGGCTCGCAGTTAACTCCTCTCAGTGAGGTCCCTGAATGTGTGCTTGGGGACGCATTTCCTTGATGCTGCACACAGCTGGCCTTGGAGGGCGCCATGCCCAGCTGAGCAGGCACAGCCCCTGAGGGGCTACTTACCAAGCCAGCACTGACTGAGGGGTCCCCACCACATTCTACCCCCCTCTCCATGCTGTCCCCACAGGAGGTGGCCTGGCTGGTTGTTCCAAAGGGGTAACAGAGAAAGGAGGGCAGAAGAAAACTAAACCCACCATTGAAAGCTGCTGCTAGAGAAGCACCCCAGAGGGCCCGAGAACCTGCTAGTCCCCCTAGGCAGGGACTGCCCACAGCACCTCAGCACACAGGTCTCAGGGCCTGACAGGGGTCAGCAGGAGCTGGGCTACACGCATTGGGCTGAAGGCAGAGCATGAACCCTCCTCTGCCCCAGGCAGGGTACTCCTAACTGCACCCTCTGACTCCAGCATCACAGAGGCAAGGCTGCCCTTTCTAGAATCATTACGGCCTGCAGAAGCGGCTGTACTTGGGACTGAAGGCTGCCAGGGAGGGGGGACGTGCATGGTGCTCACAGCCCTTTGCTGGAAAGTGGCGCACCGGGCTGCAGTTGGGCACTTGGTCCTGCTGGTTTGGGTGATGCCCTCCCTTTGTTCTCTGTGCGGACTTGAGGTGGGGGGGGTGCCGCTGGTTCTTGGGGCTGCCTTCGCGCCTCTCCAGAGGGTCCCGCCCCAGGGTCACATACAGCATCTCAGTGGATGCTATTTGTTGTGTTCAGAGCAGAAGTTCTCTCAGTTTACTTGGTGATGTACCTGCCTGCGTGTTGCATTCCTGACTCTGCATGCGGAGCTGGCCTCTGGCTGTGGAAATGTGGATGGTTCTTCAGTTCCTTTTGTGTGCTTTCATAAATATCTCACATTTTCTGGGAAGCAAATGGACCGTTCCTACTTTTGAAACTGTAACTTCACTCCCAACAGTGATGTTTTCAAGCATGTAAGACAAATGAACAAGATAAGGTTCTGTTCTGAGGACAAACAGGGACCATAATGTTCCGTGAAAATAACAGCAAAGGAAATGGCAAGGGCTGCTAGGCAGCGAGAGGAAAAGCCAGGAAACCTCCTGAAGGAGACGCTGTGGAGACAGCAGTGAAGACGCTCTGCCCAGCAGGTGGAGGCTGGGGCCGGGGTCTGGAGGTCTGTGTGGGACGAGGATTCCTAGGTCACGTGAATAAGTACAACAGCAAGGAGCCCAGTATTTTTTAAAATTTGGCACAGGGTCTGGCTATGCAGCTCAGACTTGTAGTAACCCTCCTATCTCAGCCTCCCAGCTCTGGGATCGCAGGTGCGCACCACCATGCCCAGTTCTGGGACCCACATAGGATTTGGTACTGGGAATCAAACTTGGGTCCTTGCTCTTGCCAGGGAGGTGCGTGGACTGCCAAGCTATCTCCCCAGCACCCCCAGAATTTAAAGGGTGGTGAAGTGAAAGAGATGCCATTCATTTAGCAAATACTTCATGCAGACCTATTATGTACCAGGCACTGAGCTAGGCCCTTATACACCAGGTCTTCTGGCCTCTTGAAGCTTACACTGCAGCATGGAAGATGAATAACAAATCAGAAACACTACATGTGTCCATTATGTGGCATGACAAAAGGTTGTAAAAGTGTTATGGAAAATAAAAACTAGAGCAGGGAAAGAGGGTGTGGAGTGCTACAGGGCAAGAACAGGTGGGCTGTGGCATGACTTGGGTCAGGCCCTGCAGAGCACAGTGACATTTTGATCCAGGACAGGGAGGAGGTGTGTCTGGGGAGAGTGCTCCCCCAGTGCGAAGAACTGGGGTGGGAGGGCTGGAGCTGAGAAGACAGAAAGCAGGGAAACTGAAGAAAATAATAGACAAAAAGATGAGCCAGAAAATCGCCCCCACACCCTAGCCCAAAGCTCAGGTGACACAGATGTCTCAGAAGATAAGAAAAACTGTCACTCTCAATGTTTTTAGCATGAGGGCCACTAAAGATAAATCAACAGTTTTATAAGAGCAGAAATATAATCAATATTCAAGTTGATTTCAAATGAAGATGCTGAATATATTTATCTGATATTCATCTTTTTCCTCTATCAGCTGAATCTCATGCAATTTTAGAAGGAAATTGGATTAAAAGAACAGCCACCAACATTTTTAATAGCTCTGGACAGTGTGGAGCAAATTTGAATGACTTATCTAATTTAATCATCATTACAACTCAGTAAAGACAATGTCCCCATTGTCCCCATTTGGTTAGTGAGGAAATTGAATCCCTCAGAAATAAAATGGCTCACAGGACATCTGTCTTCCTTGCTTCTGAGCCACCATTCGTGCCCACCAGGCTCCCCTTTCCTCACCCCATCTCTCCACCCTGAGATGGTAGAAACTTCTGAAGGAACATCAGTTTGTATTTTGTACGTGGTGCTTGTATGCTCTCAGCCAAGGTTCATCTGTTAACATTATTATGTGCAAGTTAAAAGAAAGAAAACAACAACAAAACAGGGGTTTGAGCAGAGAGTCTGGGTTCAAGGCTTTGGAATGGTGGGTAAGGTAGCCCAGACCAAGGCAGGAACTGAAGGGGCCAAGGCAGGGAGCCACAGGTTAGCCGCTAACAGGAGAGAGGGTACAGGGAAAAGACAGGCTGATCAAGAACGGGGCAGAAACTTCTAGAAGGATCTAGTAGGATCTGGCGCCCGGAACAGAGTTTTAGGTGTAAGAGTAGGCCCAACCATTGGACACCAGCCTTTGAAGCCACTCCCTGGGGAGTCAAGGACATCCCATTTTGAGGTGTTTGGAGCCAGGGTGGATGTTTCCCTTTACCTCAGAGAGGCTGAGCACCTGGCCTGTGTGCCACTCTGGTGCAGTCCAGGTTTGCAGTTGGCACCCAGCTAGCCCTCCCTCCTCACTGGGGTCTTGTTTCTCCTGCCGCTCAGATGGACCAGCGTCATCTCACAGGGAGGGCATAAAGATCGGACAGACAGCATGGTTGTGAACACTCGGGATGACCCTCAGCTGTGAAGGCCAGGTGCCCCCTGAGGGCAGAGCTGTGGAAGACGTGCGACAGCCCGCCCGACTTCCTCACGGGGACACAGCCCCTTACCCGCCTTGCTACACTGTGAAGAGCGTGAAGAGCTCTCTGCGTCCTCACAGGGTGCAGCTTAGCGCCTGGCCTGGTGTGAGCGGCCGGGCGCACTCCTCAGTCTGCACAGGGCTGCGGTGGTGGGCAGCGAGCCCCCTGGCGGAACTCCGGGCGTTCTGTCTGTATCTGGCTGGGTGGCAGCAGTGCGGCCCTGGGGTCCTGGCCGCCCCGCCCGGGAATGGCTTCCTGCGCCTCTGGCGCCCCCTCGCCTACTGGCCAGCCAGGACTTCCAGACCTTTTCTGTCTTCGGCCAAAGCCAACAGACCGCTTTCATGATGGCGCTCACGCGAGGCTCCAGCGACGCCTCCGCCCTGTTTGCCCCCTTCGGGGAGGCTCGGAGCCGGCACAGAGGAGGCTGTGGGCTCTCGCCAGCACCCGCTCCGTCCGAGGCCTCCTCGGTGCCAGCTTCTCCTCGCTGCTGCCTTCTTTCGGGCCCATCCTCTCGCCCGCAGGCCTGCGCGGCCCTGCCGGTCCCCCTGGACCCCACGCCCAGCTTCCCGCGGTCCCCTGAGCGCGCGGAGAGGGGGCGGAGGGTCCCTTTGCGCACGCGCATTTTGTCTTTGTCATAAGCAGTAAAGATTTCTAAAACCCACCCACCGAGTCATGGTAGCCTAACTGAAGACATGGAATAGTGCTTCTAAGGAAGCCTTCCAAATCTGACAGACCTGCCAGGAGGTTCTGATGCGCTCCAGCCTGAAGGCAGGGGATTGGGGGGGCTCCTGCTGCAGGCTGACTTGTTGTCCCCTCAAATTCACATATGGAGACTCCGACACGCAGAAGGCTGCTGCCCTGGTGGCTAGCTGCTCCCCACGGTGGCCCTAAACCCATCTCATGGCCTCGCAAGAAGAAAGGAGGCCACCAACACACAGAAGGTGATCCAGGAGGAGATGGAGTCACCTACAAGCCATTGGGAGAGGCCGCCAAAGAAGCCAGCCCCACAGCCCTTGACCTCAGTTTTCTTGCCTTGAACTGCAAGGCAGATAAACGCCTGCTGCTTGCCTTCTGCGCCTGCCCCCTGCCACCTGGTCTGCCTAGGCCGGAGCCTTGCACATCTGCCAGCCTGTCTGCCCGGCTGCAGAAGCTCCAGGGCCCCGTCCACTAACTGGGTCTGCTTCCGATAGCCCAGAGGAAGCAGCGTACTGCTGAGGCTATTTCAGGGGCAGACAGAGGCCGCAATTTTTACTTTTTAAGCTCTAATCATTATGCCGGGCCGCTGTCCTTACTGTGGTTTATGTGGGCCTCGTGGTCATTTCACACATGGCTTAATCCCCTTTCCTATAGGCACCAGGTAGATGAACCCTCAGTTTTCAGATGCACAACCTGAGGGTGGGCAAAAAATGGTTGCAGTCACGGGGTCATAGTGGCTTGGGCAACTGCCTGCCTGTGCTCCACAGTGGACACCCGAGTGGCCACAGGGTGTGTTCCTGAGGGATGTGCTACATGGGCACTCTGGGGGCACAGAGGTGGGGTGGGAACAGGCACAGGGCGCATGGACTGGTCCCCCAGGCATGGCTTCCCAGCTGGGTACAGGGGACCACTCCTCCCCTTGGCTCACTTTCTTGGTGCTGGAGCCTGGAAAGGAACAGTAAGGGCTTCACAGTCACCATGTCCCACCACTGTGCCACACAGTGAGGCCTCAGCCACCCAGCTTCAATTCCCACTGGCAGGAGGAATCACTGCTCCTGGGAATGGCGGTCTCTGGGTGGTGTGCCGAGGCCCAGCTCTGAGCCACAAAAGGCCAGCAACATCCTGGAAACATCCCCCACCTGGAGGGAGCCCTTTCTGTGGCACTGGCACTGCTGCCACAGCAGAGAGTGCTTGGGGAGCTGGGGAGACACAGAGCCTGACTGGCACGTGCAAGGTCCTGAGTTCTACGCCTGGTACCACTCCCCTACACACACAAAGCCCAGAGTGCTAAAAGTAGAGACAGACATCCACTCTGACATGGGACAGACAGGTAAACGCTTGCTTGCATCACAAGCTGCCCTGGGCCCCTGCCATGTGCCCAGTCTCAGGGACAAGCTATGCCAAAGGCACGCTCATCATGTCAGCCTCCGACAGCCTTGGCCTGGGCTGCCTCCCTTCTGCAGGGCCTCACCCAGAGAGCCTGGTGTTCAAGGAAGTTCTGCCAGCTCCGAGCTGCAGCAGTCACTTGCTGCAAAGAGCAGCTGGAAAACCACACTCTTCACCCCTCCTTTCCCTCCCCAGTCCTGGTGACGGTGACAGAGGGCACCATTGTTCCCAGCGTTCTTATTAAAACACACAGGTCCTGTGTACTTTCCTGCCTGAGTAACTCATAGATCGTGAAAGCTATAATTTCGGGGGATTTGCTTTAAGTGCCCTTTACTGGCAGACGTGGGCTCGGGATGAGCACTCCGTAATTTCACAGCCTCCTAATGGCCCCCCCGTAGCTGAAATGTACCACGCACAAACATTATCTGCCCTGCTGCCTCCCAGACAACCAATTGCACACATCCTCACGAGGCCCCAGGGCCCCCGAGCTGGGTCCTGTGCGGGTGTAGTCATGCCTATGACAAACCATAGCACCTCTTCTCCAAGGAATAGTATGTGCTCAACAACAAGGGTGCTTTTAAAAATTTTGTTTCTGTATTATACACCAATATATGAAAAGCAAGACACCAAACTTTCATCCAGAAAAAAAGATTCAAAGGCACGTTTCAGCTATATTATTTTAGTAGTGGAAACCTGGGGATTTTTTTCCTCTTTCATTTTTGTATTTCTCTCTTTTTATGCATTCTATCATAAGCATATATTATTTTAATGAGCTGAAGGCAATTCATTTTGTCATTATGTTTGAAGGTAGGGGCTATCAGACAGCAGGATGGTAGGTTGGGGTGGCACTGCCAGAAGCCAGATGCGGCAGGAGGGTCCCGAAGCCTGGGTGACGGGAACTCGGTAGAGGAAGCAGCCCTCAAGCGTGGTGTGGACTGGGGTTGTGAGGAAGGGCAGAGGTTGTGCTGTGGGAAACGACCCATGGGGGTGGGACAAGGCCCGCTGCCCACAGCTAGGGTGAGGATGCAGCTGCATTGCACCCAGGCTCTGGAGGGCTGGGGACACTTGTGGAAGCCTGACATGCAAAGTGAGCTCTCCTGGGAACCCAGAGAGGCTGGCATCTGAGGGGCCGGGACCCAGGCCCCTCTGTCATGTCCAAGCAGCTGTGCTGGCCCAGCCCACTCAGGCAGGACCGACTTTGGGGGATCCTGGGGACCAGCGGGGAGTAAGGACAACCAGGTTGGAATCTCAGGTCTGTCGCTGCAAATCTGATCCAAGCAAAGGCTAAGTTTCCTCCTCTGTCACTGCTGACAGGGACTGTGAGCATGCGTGAGGGCAGGGGGCAAGGCGCTCAGCTGTGCCCACAAAGAGATGCCTGGAAACGCTGCCCCATGGTGCTGGCTGGTGGTGACCAGGGAGCAAGACTTCCCGAGAAAGCACAGAAGAACGGGGAGGAGGAGGCGGTAGGAAGGAAACCACGTGCATGTCACTGAACTGTTTCTTGGAGCAGTTCCACAGGGCCGAGGCCAGATGGGGGCTGCTCACCTGGCACTGCCTCCCAGAGACAGAAACAGCCGTGGATGGGGAAGCTGTCACATCACAAGCGTCCTAAGAGGGACCTGGGCACAGTCTCTCACCCGCTGGCTTCCCAGGGCCTGGAGCTACAGGTCTCTGTAACCTGGTTTGCAGTCCTGAGATATACAAAGCTCCCTGTTCTCTCAGCACTGCCTGTGGCCTTAAATCCTTCCTGCACTCTTGAGCTGTTAATTTCCAAATACGTGTAAATTGTTTGATGATGAGGAAAATATGTCCCTAAAAGTATTATTAGAATTATTCAGAGAAGCAGTATGTGTTCGGTGGTTCAATATGTATTTTCCCTATTAATTAATGGATACTGGAAGTATATATAACTTCTGCCATCTGGGTTTCTGTGAAAATACGTCCAGCCTCTTTTGTGTGTATGCCACTCTGGGGATGGAACCCAGGGCCGCACGTGAGTCAGGCAAGGCTGTACCACAGAGCTACGGCCCGGGCTACCATTCACAGCGATGGCTGCACTTTAGAAGGTGGAAGGGGTCATGCATCACTGGAATTTACCTACTATTCCTCTTAAAAACCCATTACATGATGGTAAAAGAATAGGCCAGTACAAAGCAGCAGCAGCTACGCAGAACAGGGCAGGCGCAGCCGTGGAGACAGAGGCTGAACCAGGAGAGGAGTGGCACTCCCCTAGGCACAGCCTAGGCACACCGAGCTTGGGGCAGGTTTTTAAATCTTTAAATAAACACAGAGAGCCGAGCCCAGGCTCTGAAGGAAACCCTGCAGCCTGTAGTTCCCCACCTAGGTAAGCTTCCCTGATGTTCAAGAGCTCTAAGGTTCAGTGTTCAGACTGAACTCTTTCGGCCTCCATACCCTGGGACTTAGTGGCTTCAGCTGAACTGCAAGCGATCCACTGAGGAGCTGTACAGAATGTGAACTCCTAAGCTACATTCCACAGAGAGAATAACCTAACTGGCTGGAAGAGCTAGGAACCATACAGGGGGGCATGAAGACCTTTAAAAACTACCAGCTGGGCAAGATGGCACATAGCTGAAATCCCAGTATTCAGGAGGCTGAGGCAGGAGGATCCCCATGAGCTTGAGGCCAGCCTGGGCTGCACAGTTAAAGGACAACCAGAACTACATAGCGAGACCCTATCTCAAAAAATTAAAAAGTACCTCCCCATGCCACGGGACATTTTAGTGTATACCTATAATCCCAGCACTTGAGAGGCTGAGGCAAGTTCAAGGCCAGCCTGAACTACATAGCAAGACTTTGTCTTAAAAAAGCCCCAAATTAAAACAAAAACACGAAATTCTCCCAGGGAAGGGTGGGAGGTGCAGCTCTAGCTCTATGGTAGAGCACTTGCTCAGCCTGTGCTAGGCCCTGTGGGCAATTCACAGAACTGCAACAAAACACCAATAACCTCCCCAGGTGATTTTAATATATAGCTGGAGATGAGACTCCCGATGCTCGGGGACCTTGACCGATTCTACATCACAGTTATACAGATGACTCCCACCCCTGGCCGCACCTGCGAATCGTCTGAAGAGCTTTTAAACGTTTCAGTTTCCGGGCCTGACGCCCCAAGACTCTGATTAAACTGGCCTTGGCTCAGACCTGTGCATCATTTTGGTTTGTTTTTTAGTATCTCTCAAATGATTTTCACATTGCTATAATCAGAATTAGGATCATAAACTATCACCCAGAAGAGCCTGCTCTTATTGGACTACAAACCAGAGCCCATAAGCTGGCAAACCCCAGATCGGTCACTCAGTCCCACATTGTCCCTGGAGCCCTAGACTTGCACGTCCAACTACAGCCCGCTTGCAGCCAGCAGCCCTGCGTCATCTTCAAGCTCCACCCACTGAGCTCGATTCTCAGTTCTGCCCGGCCATCCTCTCCTCTGGTCCCACCTTTACCTTTTCTGTCTCCCTAAGTGGCAAATCCACCTTCCTGGTGCTCAGCTCAGAAATTTTATTTTATATTATATTATCTTATTTTATTTTAATGTATTTAGTACAGGGTCTCACTACACAGCTCAGACTCATAGTGATCCTTCTGCTTTCAGCCTCCCGAGTGCTGGGATTACAAGCATGTGCCGTCTCTGGCCAGTTCAGCATGCCTGGGGAGCTGGTCCCCACACTTGCCTAAGTAGGCGCTTAGTCTGCTGGGCTACCTCACTGGTCCTCAGAAATTTTAGAGACCTTTTTGATTTCTACATCTGATCCATGAACAAATCCTGCTTCTCTACCTTCAAATCCTTTCTTAAAAAATTTAATTTTATTTTAAAAAATATTTATTTATTTTGCAGAACTGGGTTTGAACTCAGGCCCTTGTGCTTGCCAGAGAAGTGCTTATTCTACTAAGCTATCTCCTCGGCCCCCCTTTTTAAATTTTTTAAAAATTAAATTTTTTGATAGATACCAGGTCTCATTACTGAGCTTGGACTCATAATGGTCTTCCTGTCTCAGCTTCCCCAGCACTGATATTAGAGGTGTGCACCATCATACCAGGTATCAGGGCTGACACTGCGTGCCTGGGATTCTGAGGCCGGCACAGCATACAGTACCCAGTGATTGAACTTGGGTCCTTGAGCCTGCCAAGTGGTTACTTAGTCTGCCAAGCTGTCCCCCCAGCCCTCTACCTTACCCAGAATCTAACCACTGACTTTGGTACCAGGCCAGCACAGAGTAGCTGAGCGCAGGCTTTCTTCCACCACAATCAATGAGAACACTAAAAAAACCACAGTGCAGGACTGTGGTCCCAAGAGAAGGGGAACAAGGGAGCCTTGCGATTCCTACCTGGAGGCAGACAGAAGCATGACCTGAGCAGAGCCTGCGGCTGGGGGAAATGAAGAGACAGCGCCAGGAACTCAGAGGTGACAGCTACGACCGGGCTACAGAACAGGAGAAAGAGTCCCAGAGAGCCACACAGGGCTCCTTGAGTCTTTGGAAGACTGGACAAAGCTTTTCAGACCAGGTAAAAAGCAAATCCCAGGAGAGGACAATTCACAGAGCAAAAGTCCTCTGGGTCCCTCGAAAAGGCTGGGAAGTTGTCCTAGACAGCCAGGCCCTCTCAGAGGCCTTGAAGGGTGGCTGGCCTGGTTCCAAGAAAAAGGGTCCTTAGATCCGTTGTTAAAAAGCTGAAAAAGTAAATAAATAAATAAATAAAAAGCTGAAAAAGAGGCCTGGCCCCAGATCTGGAATGATCTATACTCAGCTTCACTGCCAGAACAGAGCCTGAGCGGGTGCGAAGAATCGCAACCCAGCGCAGCATCAGGAATGTACAGTTCGTAGCGCTCTGTTCTCCCCATGAAAACCACCAGATGTGCAAAGAAGCAGGAAGATATGGCCTCCAAACAACAGGAAAAACAGCAAAGAGAAACAGACCCAGGGATTATAGAAAATACGCAGACACTCAAGTAGCTGTTATAATCATGCTCAAAGTGCCAAAGATCTACAGGAAAAGACAGACATTAGAGAAATGGAAAACGTAAGGATCCAAGTAGACTTTGTAGAGATGGAAAATATCTGAAATAAAAATTTTGATAGATAGGATTAATGACTGATTTAAGACTGAAGGAAAAAGATGAACTCAAAGATAAGGCAATTGAAACCGTAGCATGTAAAGCACAGCGAGGGAAGACCAGCCGGGCCCCCTTGTGGGGATGGGGTGAAAGCCAGCTGACCGTCTCCACACTCCTGTGCTTGCCGTCTGCGGGCTGTCAGCAAGTGGCGAGCAGCGCAGCGACTCGGCGAGCAGTGCAGCGACTCGTCAGGTCACCGTGGTCCAGCTCTCAAGGCGCCTTCAGGGGCTCCCCTTCCCACACCAGAATGTCAATGGCCTGGCCACAGCAGCGGCCTGTGATCCAGTGAGACTTGAAGCTCTCTCTTCTATCCATGTGTGCCCAGCCCTGCTGGGCGCCTGGCCTCTGCTTAGGGATACTGGCACTGCTGAACACTATTTTTTGTCTTTTTGAGATAGGGTCTCCTTATGTGGTTCAGGCTGGCCTTGAGCTCACTTTGCAGCACAGTCTGGTTTCGAACTTAAAAAAATAATGATCCTCCTACGTCAGGCTCCCAGGTGCTGGGATCGCAGGTGTGCGCCACAGACCTGGGCGGGGCGCCCGTTCCACACCTCCACACCAAGGTCAGGCACTGCCCAGAGCACACTAGCAAGCAAGAGCAGCCCACTTCCACCACTTTCGCCCTGTATTTAGCACCATCTGATGCTTGCTCGCTTCTGCTTTCTCTAGTCAGAATGTCAGCTTCACGTGATGGGGAACTTTACGCTGTATCCCTGGGGATCTGAGCCCCCTCAGTCGTGCAGTTGGCATCCAGCATTTATCTGGTGAGTGAACCATGAGTGAAGGTCATGCCTTCCGGGTGCTGAGCTAGAACACAGGGCCTGGCGAGGTACTCCGCACTGCACACCGGGGAGCAGCACAGCACGCACACACGCTGAGCGTCTGTAATGCAAGCTGTTCTGGGATGTTCTAGCTCTAGACTCCTGAGCATAGAGACATCCTGGTGCTGGCTCTGGGGAAGGTGGGCTGCTGGCTGAAGGCCCGGCTCTAGCTGCACACAGCCCATGCAGAGGTTGGAAGGGTGGGCAGGAGCTGTGAGGGGCCCTGGCTGCCGGGAAGCACAGCCAGAGAAGCGGTTCGCCAGGCCACTGGACCTGTGGCCCCTCCTTCCTCCTGCTGAGGCCTGTGCCGGAACAGGGTCAGGATCCAGGGTAGAATTAATCAGCACCAGCCTGGAGTCGGCAGCCAGGGTGCCCTTCAGCCACAAATGGCTATAAAAGAAGTTTTATGGAAAAGCAGGGAGTTAGAAAGTGAAGGAGATTCTAGGGACAAAGATGCCACGAGTTAACGAGGTCACCGCTACCCCACCCTCTGCGTCGCAGCCTGCCATGGGGCCCATCCCCACTGCACGGCACCCAGGCCGCCCTCAGTGGCTCTGGGCATCGAGGGGCGGGCAGGGCTTCCTCCTTCCCACCTCCGGGCCAGTATTAGGCCTGCCCCGTGTGCGCAGCCCTGGCTGCACTGCAGACTCCCACGTGACTGGCAGCCCCTTCCCCTGGAGCTGGATGCGTGACCTGGATATAGAGAAACGCGCGAGTAAGATTCATGGACGCCACGCAGAGTGGCAAACCCTGCCTTTGGACTCCTGAGCACATCTTTCATTCCTTGCCTCTGCTCCTTTCCAAATGCCACACAATCCAGAGCACTTGTCCCTGGTCCCCTCCACCGACTCCCTCTGCATAGAAAGATTCAGCATCCTAGGGTGCACACAAAGGAAGAAACACGTGTTCATCCCTGGCGATCACGTGAGGAGCTGGCCCTGCGCCTGCACCTGCGCTGTCCTCCTGTGGCATCGCAGGGGGAAAGACCTGCGCGTGCGTAGCTTCTGACTGACTGAGTCAGATCCCACCAAGGCTCTACGCTGCATGAGAAGCTCTAACCGCCGTGGACCACGAGCCGCCACGAGCGCGTGGAGGCCTACCCACCGGCTGTCTTCCCACCGGTGAGTGGGCAGCCGCCGCAGTTCTGAGCTGAAGGCACAAGCAAGCTCACAGTCAGCCCCCTGCTAGGGAGACACGCTTCCGACAGAGTGGCTGGGCAGCTCTGCCCAGGGGCCGATCTAAATCCTGAAGACAAGGATTTCGCAATGACCTGATCATTTCTGGGCAGGCTGCGTAGCCTGCAGAACCAGCATGTGCTTCCAAACATGCACTGTCACGTTCTACTGTTGCACGAGAATTTACAGGGGCTGCGGATTATTACCCCAACCCCCGGCTCAGCGTTCCGCGGGGCCTTCCCGGCCCACGGATACCACCACAACCCATCACCGCAAATCCGCATTGCTCCTGCTGAACACGCCGAAGGCAGGATGGTCCGACACTGCTCACACTGCTCCCCGCGGTGCCCACCGTGGGACCGACACTAAATTACCTATTAATAACCCTACGAGCCCAGTCAGATTGTTGATGGAATGCAAAAACCAGACTGCACATCGACAGCCACTGTCTCCTGATCCCAACAACTGTGTGCGACAAGGGCTGCTGTTTTTTTGCTTGAGACAGGGTCTCGCTATGGATAGTTCGGGCTGGCTTTGAATTCACTATGTATGCAAGGCTGTTCTCAAACTTCCAGGGATCCCCCTGCCTCCGTTTCCTGAGCGAAGACAAGGATTTCACAATGACCTAGTCGTTAGTGCACTACCACGGTTACAGGGATTACAGGGGTGCACTACCACTCCCGGCTGACAGAGGCTATTTATTTCCATTTCCTAGACGTTAAAACCAAAGCCTTAGAGGTCATTTATTCTATAAACACCAGGGACTGTGATAGGCAACAGAAAGACAACAGCGGACAAAAAGAGGAAGAGGAGGAGAGGAGAAAGAGGCAGGGGAGGAAGGGCAGAGGAAATAATCGACCAAATTCACATCGCTGAAAACCTCCCTGGAGGCTGGCGAGATAGTTCAGCAGACCAGGTGCCTGCTTAGGCAAGTGCAGCAACCAGGGTTCAATGCCTGGTCCCACGTGCCATGCTGGCCCCACCCCAGGGCACGATGAGCTGGCAACCCAAGTCCAGGTGTGGTGGTGCGCGCTGGGGAGGATCTCTGAGTCTGATCTGTGTAGTGAAACCCTATACCAAATACATTTAAAAATGAAGAAAAAAAAAATTCTCCTTGGAGCCATAACCCCAGCACTTTGGGAAGCTGGGACAAGAACATTACAAGCAACTTTACAAGACCTTGTCTCAAAATAAATTATTATTATCATTATAATTTTGTGGTACTGGGGATTGAACTCAGGACCTTGTGCTTGCCAGGCAGGAGATTATTCTACTGAGCTATCTGCCCAGCCTCTAAAAATAAATTACTTTTAAAGAGCTAGGAATATAGCTTAATGTGAAGGCCCTGGGCTCAACCCCCGGTTCTAGGGGTGGGGGAACAACTGAAAACTGGAAGGGGAGCAGTCAAATGTGGAACAAGCTAAGAATCAAAGGTTCTATTTTGATCTTTTAAAGTTTGGATACACATGAGATACCCGTGCAGAGATGCCAGGGGGACAGCTGGACCTTTGGCTCCGAGCTGAAGCAGGGAGCCTGGGCACAGAGACGGGCTGAAGGCCCGGCATGTGGAGGGTCAGAGCGCACCACCCCCAGTGCACCACGGTGGCATAGGGCTATTTTAAGCAGCAAGCAGCTGAGAAAGAGCAGATGGAAAATAAAAGTTCTTCATCCTTTACCCTCTCCTACCTGCCTAAGGGCAGGGTATGCATTTCCCTTTGTGCGGCTGTATCTTCTCTTGTTTCTTGTACCAGAAGAGAATGACACATCTCTCCTTTTTCATTTATTGGATTTTTGTTTTGTTAATGCTGGAGACTGAACCAAGGGCCTCCTACATCTCCTGCCCTGAATGCCCTTCAGGTTTTGTTTGTTTTGTGGAACCAGGGATCAAACTCAGGCCCTTGCACTTGCCAGGGAGGTGCTTATTCCACTGAGCCATCTCCCTGGTCCCCCTTTGGGTTTTGTTTTACACGGTACTGGGAATTGAACCTCAGGGCCTTTACACTGAGGTATGTCTGCAGTCCACTGTAAGCTGTGTAAGACAGGATCTGGCTAAGTCTCTAAGTTGCCCAGGTTGTGCTTGAATTTCTTAGTGTCCTGCCTCAGACTCCCGAGTGCTGGGATTGCAGGCTGCAGTGCCACTGAGAATGATTCATCACTGGGGCTGCTGTTATCTAAAGAGGAAGTTGGCATTCTGACAGGGGGCAGAGTGGGCACAGGGGCCCAATGCAGGAAGCCAGGACAAAGGAAGTTGGGGTCCTTGCAGGTCATATAGACCAGGTTAGAAAAGAAATGGGGGTCCCAGGAAGGTAAGGGAGCGGTCACAGTAGGAATGTGGACAACTGCAGATGTACTGTACAGGGGGCCACAGGGACAGATGCTGCAGCGCTGGATGTTCTCAGTGCAAGAATTTGAAGACGGTGCCAGAAATGCAGTTGTGAGGATGTGGATAGAAGAGCTGGCGGCGCGTGGGACCGAGAAGACACAGCTCTAGGTGAGGCGGCCAGGTGGGTGGGTCATCAGCAGGGCGGGAGAGAAGCCAGTGGGGAGCATGTGGGCGGACGAGCGGGAGGTGTGGGCACCCCAACGTCAGAGTTCAGGCTCCAACCCACGGCCCCAGTACTCTGTGCACTGCAGGCTGCCCTTTGGCGATCAGATGTAATGCGTGCTGCCCCTTGCCTGACGCACACTGAGGTGCTCTGAGAGAATTTCCATGGTGAGCACGTGCCGCCCCCAGGCACAGGGTCTGCTGCAGCTGCCCAGTGCCCTGCGTACGGCTAATTCAATGTTAGGGACGGAGGCTGCCTAGGGACCAGGGGCTTCAGACGTGGGGATGGCAGTAACTTGGGCTTCGCCAGGGGTGGGCTCGCTGCAACACGCGGCATCCCACTGGGAATGCACCCGCTCCCCTGGCCAGGTACAGAGCTGTGGAGCGAGGGGATGCCTCAGAATGCGAAGCCTCCTGTTCCGATGTGAATCATCTACTGACTGGTCTGTAAGTGGCGGTTTTCATATTCCACTCTTTCTTTAACAAGTACCTAAGTAGAGAATCTCAGCCATTCACTGAAATTTATAGTTATTTGATTCACTGAAATTTGTCCTGTGTGCCCTGTTGGGTGACAGGCCACTGGGTGGCAGAGACCCAGCAACAGTGTCCTCAGCCTGTCCCGCCAACAGGCATGTGCTACACAACAGGAAGTACAGGGGCCTCGGGAGGGCTCTGTACCCTGTGACCCGAGGGCACGGCCCGGGCCTCTTCTCTGCCTGCCAGACCTCCCTTAGCACTGGCTCCCATGCCACTCAGCTTTCTTTTCTGATTTTCCATTTTAGAAGATACTCCAAGGGCCAGCCAAATAGCTCAGTGGATTAAAGTACCTGCAAGCAGGCCACGCACTGAGACGGTCACTGAGACTGGGCATGGTGGCACGCGCTTGTAACCCCAGCTCTTGGGAGGCTGTAAATAGGCAGATCACTACAAGTCTAATCTAGCAGTGAGACCCTGAATACTCTGGAGACCCTTCCCCATCCAAAGGAAAAAAAGAGACTCCAGCAATCAGAAACAACTTCCAAGCCGGAAACAGTGACTCAGGGTAGTAACTACAATATTCAGGAAGCTGAGCAGGAGGATCACAAGACCGAGCGCATCTTAGGATATATATATATATAGATATCGTTCAAAGCCAGCCTGGATCACATAATGAGACTGTCTTTAAAAAAATACAAAGCAAAACACACAACAAAAGCTTAAGCTTGCCCTGCCTCAGGACTGCCCTTGGCACTGGACGTGCAAACAGCTTGGCACCAGCAAAATCCCTCGTCTTCTCTCCTTGGGCCTGGCTGTCTCTGCAGCCTCTCTGGCAGGTCCTGGTGTTAGCAGTGAAACAGGCTGCGGAGAGGCGCTCAGCATTCAGAGCACTTGGCTGCAGGGAAAGGGATGGTGGCCAGCTGGAAAAGATGCAGAAGTCACACAGAGTGGGACCGGGGACTTGCGTTGGTCTCAACTATAACTTTTCAGAAAGCTGGGACAACCGGTTCCAATAAAAGCTTCCTGAGTATTTCCGGAGGCCTTGTGGACGAGCTGGGCTACGTGGGTGGGAGTGGCTTTTCTTGGTTTGTTACTTTGTTACTGATGAAACTTTGGTCAAGTTTGTGAGCCAGCCTCTCATTTTCATTTCCCAGTTGTGTCCAGGCACTAAGGGAGGTGAGCTGTGGGGAGCTAGGGAGAATCCAGAAGGAGCCCCAGGGCAGGGGATGGGGCAAAGGCCAGGGTCAGTGGGAGACGACTTGGTAAGAGACAGGCAGTAGCTGGTGTGCACAGTAGGGAGCAGGACGCGGGGGCTCCTGGCAGCTTCCCCAGTGGCCCAGCTGCTCAGCATGTGCTGATCTACTGTGCACAGAGTGTGGCACTCTTTGCTGGCAGAGTACTGAGAGGGTCTGGGGGCACAGTGCCCCCCAAGAGAACCCACCAGAGGCTGCATCCCGAGCAGCTCCTGTCCCCAGCCCTTCCTTGCTGCAGTGACTCTGTCTGAGGACTTCCCGGTCCCGGTCAGTTCACTTCCTGTCCTGGTCTGCCATCCCCACTGCCAAAGACCAAGCCGTGGGGCCCCTGGTCATGGGGTTCTCTCCCCACGGCTCCAGGGCTCTCCTGCTCAGCAGCCTCTCCTGAGGGGCCTGGCTAGGAAAGGCAGAGAGCTGGCCGTGGGCTTCGGTGTGGCTCCGAGCACTGCGAGGAGCACAGCACTGTCAGGTCCCAAGCAG
This sequence comes from Ctenomys sociabilis, assembly GCA_004027165.1. NCBI lineage: Eukaryota > Metazoa > Chordata > Mammalia > Rodentia > Ctenomyidae > Ctenomys > Ctenomys sociabilis. The sequence goes on along the minus strand of PVKA01005644.1, from coordinate 47,506 downwards.
CGCTTCGGCCCTCGCTGATGCTCACCCCAGTTCTGACAGAGCCCAGACTGGCTCTGGTTTTCCCCAGTGATGTCACATAGGGATGGGAGATCCTGGGCAGTGCAGAGCCCCATCCTTACTCTGCCACTGACTGACTTGCTGGGAGAACAAGAAAGTCACTTATTTTCTCTGCACTTGTCTTTCATCCGTGAAGTGGAACAGCATCTCCTTTTGCTGTGCTGGGGTCTAGAGGAGGTTCCTGAAAAGACGCACATGCACTGGCCACACGACACGTGGCAGTGAGGGGAGGCGGTCAGCGGTGCTCTAGACACCCCCTCCACGCCAGGACACGGGCCCTGGCTGCCGGTGTGCCGGTGGAGTCTGAGAGGGCAGATGCTGGGGGCCCTGTGGCCTCTGCTCACTCCAGGGCACCCCAGCCAGGAAGGAGGCTCTGCCCCCCTACATCTGAGGTTCAGCAAGCCAGCCTACCTGGAAGTGCTACAGAACAGCCTAAGCACCCCCAGCAACCTGGCACCAAGACCTTTCGGGGACACACGGAGCTTCTCACTGCTCTCAGGGCTGCCTCCTCTGCCCTTGCCCTGCGAAGGGCCAGCTTGCCTGAATGGGCCTCAGACATGGGGGCTACAGAGGAGAACCCTGGGCACTCCTGTTGAAGAACAGGAAAAATGGAGGCCCCAGTGGTGGTGAGTGCTTCCCAGGGCCGCTTGGCAGTGGACAGCCCAGGCGCCCAGCCCCGTGGTTTGCAGCACGGTCTGGGAGAGCAGGCTGGGCGCGGCAGAGAGCTCACGAGGAATCAGAACCCAGGCTCCACCCCAGACCCACTGCACAGAAAGCCACAGGACATCAAGGTCCCAGGGGACCTACTGGCTCAGCCCAGCCTGGGGCACTGTGTGGCAGCCCTGCTCTTAAGGTCTGCAGCCTGTCACTGTGAGCAGACCCGCACACTGAGGTGAAACTGAAAATTTCGATTCTGGATGCCTCACCAGTCACAAGGGACGTGTCCCCGGGGAGTGGGGCCAAGCCTTGCAGAGGTGCCCAGCAGGGGACACCTGCAGACAGGATCAGGGCATCCTCATCTGAGCCACTGGTGACCAGAGAGAGCCCAGCTGGCCCTCAGGAAGAATGAGGCTGGCAGTTGGCCAGGAAGCAGCAGGGTCTGGGCCCGACTTCTGCTTCTGGGGACTGAGCCACAGCACAGCCAGCTTGGGGTGAGGCCCAGAGGTTTTTGTTCCTCCTTCGCCTTCCCACACCGACTCCTGTCTCCCTCTAGTCACCCCCCCACGCCCTGTACAGGAAGTCTGCATCGGGATGGGGCTCTGCCTGGCACAACCTCCTGGGGCCCCTCATAGCCTGGACTACTGGTGTACTCTGCACCCCAATTCTACTCCTGGGGAGTCAGCAGAGTTGGAGAGAGGCAAAGGGAGAGCCAGAAGGAGGCCAGCGGCCTTTGGCTGTCTCCCAGCTTCCCTGACTCTAGCTGGGGACAGGGACACTTGCTAAACTACTCCTAACACAAACCAGAGGAGGCTTTTCCCTGCAGGGCCCCTCAGGGAAGCGCCTCCTCTCCACAGCTGCCCTTTCCTCGAGGCAGCCAGCAGAAGGGTCACCCTTGCTGTAGGTCTGGGGCTGCAGGAGTCAAGAGGCAGAAGAAGCAGCCAAGGAGCTGTTACCCCAGGGCGCTGGCTTTGACAGCCCAGGTCCTATCCTTGCATCTCTGTTGAGCAGAGTGTGCATGTGTGTGCGTGTGCATGTGTGTGCACACACGTACACATGTGCGTATCTATTTGCCTTCAGGGACACCGACAAAACTTCCAGGGCAGAGGGAGAGCTCTTGCTGCTGCCCATCTGAGATGCTAAGGGACTGGGAAGCCCCTGCACCTCTCCAGGCCCTATGAGGAGGGAACTCAGCCAGTCCTGCCCACGCCTATCCCAGAGGAGCACTATAGGGCCTCAGAAAAGCCTTCGGAGGACGCTGCCTGCGGGCTGCCCAGAGGCCAGGGCACCATCTCTTCCCTGGGCACAGCAGCTCTGCTGCTGTGTTCTGTAAAGGCTGCCTGCTGGTTTTGGTGGCAAATGGACTAAATGTTTGGGGATAGTTCTGGAGTTTTATGGTGCTTCCAACTGAACTCCCTATGGCCCATTTCTGGGCTGTTCAAGGCGAAGGCCCTTGGGCATAGTCAGTACTGCTGCCCCTGCTCCTCCAGCTGGCTGAGCCAGGGACAGCGGTGAGCCCTTCCTGGGAAGGAGCCCAGGGCACAGGAGGGCTGAGGGCCTGCGCATCTCATCTCAGTTTCTGCTGGCCCAGCAGCTGTTCCTCTCTGTCCCTCTGCCTGGTCCTTCTTCCCAGAGGTAGCAGCTCTCACCAGGGCAGCTAACGATGTCAGAACCACAGGCTTGAGCAGGAGGCAGATTGGTGCCCAGATTTGAGTGTGAACCGGGGAAAAGCAAGTGGGTGCATGGCCTGTTTCCATGAACAATTAGCTGGGTAGCCGTCCAACCTCTCCAAGGCTTTGCAAGGGGAGAACAGACCTGACAGTCCCTCCAAAAGGACTGGCCCCAGGCACCGGGGAGACTGCATTACCACTGACTCAGCAATCACTGCTGGGAACTGGTCCCAAGGAATACTACAGAAAAGGCCATATGCATAAAGATGATCACTGTGGCATTACTCAAAATAGCACCCAGCTGGGAGCCACCCTGCTCCCCAGCAAAGGAGGACCAAATCCTAGAACATGGGCTAGATGGAGTACTACGCGCCCACTGAGACCTGCATGCACAGGGGTCCTGGCAACACAGAGCCAACATGGATGAGAAAACATTAACAAAAGGAAGCAGCTCAGCCCACATGGCTTAGTTTCCTTTCTTTTTCCTATAAAAAGTATGACAAGAAACTGCAGGAAGCTACTCTGAAATGAAGAGTTTTTAGGGTGGTTTGATGAGTAATTTGGTCTCTGATTCATTTAAACAATCACTGGGTACTTAGCCCATGCTGGACTGGTGCTAGCACGCGGCATGAAGCTCCACCTCCAGCTTCAAGCCCAGGGATGCATCCCTACCCCCACCCCATGTCCTTCAATCCTTTTACAGCATCTACTTTCAACAAAAAAAAGTAACTAGGAAATAGATAAACTAGGAAAAGTGCTCCCCTCCTCCTGGGTAAGGCCTTTTTTGTTGTTGTTGTTGAGACAGAATTTCACTATGTAGTTCAGGCTGTCCTTGAACTCACTAAGTAGCCCATGCTGGCCTCAAACTTGTGGAGATCTTCCTGACTCGGCCTCCTGAGGGCTAGGATTGCAGACTGCACCACTACGTCTGGCTCCTTCTGGGTAACGTATTTCATTCCCTGTATGGGAGCCACCTCCAGCTGGGTTACATACAGGTTAGTAGAAACCAAAATGCAAACACACAGTGACATTTCAATCTTACAATGTCTTAGTCTCCTCTATAGCAAAAACATTAAAAAAAAAAAAAAAACCCTTATGTTAAAAAAGAGGAAAAAAGTTAGGGCTTGTTACTAATCTCAAGGCTGAATAACTAAGTGCGCCTAATTTTGAAAGTAGCAAGTTAAATTATGCAGTGCCAAAAGCGACAACTCTTATACCTACCCCATCCCGTCTACACCGGCATGGTTTTAGCTTTACAGCTAAAAAATGCTGCCAGAAAACCTAACAAAAGGAAGCAAAAATATTTCTGTTTCTCTCAAGCTGCCACTTGAGAGAGACTTTTAAATATGTTCCTCCCGATGTGTAAATCTGACAGCAGATGCATAATTAAGGCCCCAGTGGGGAGCTTCCTCTTAATCTTTTAAAAGTAAAACAATAAAACATCCTTCAGGATGTGGATTCATACTGGCTGGGTGGTTCTGAATACCTCTGAGCCAGAGGGCGGCCTCCAAGAAAATTATTGAGAACCACAGCACAAGCCTCCGTGCCCCCTGGTTCATGGGACCACAGGCGGGATAACAACACATCAAAGGCCACACGCATTCGACAAGCTATGCTCGTTTGGGTGTTTGTTCAGTGGAGGGACGAATAAACGCCTGCACTCACATGGAAACAAACTTCTCTCAACCCTCAGCAAGGGTCACACGGCATAAGCAGGAGAAATAATAATTACCCAGGGTCTCAGTGCAGGGTAAGCCATCAGTATGAATAATTTACAGCACGAAGTCAGGAGACTTCTTATTTTGTTCAGGCTACTCAGATAAACTTTCTAGACAGCCTCAGCTACTGCGGAACCATCACAGGCAGGTTCCCCAGGCAGGTCGCTGCTGTGTGAATTCATTGCATCCAAACAACTGCGCACTGCCCCCAGCTCCAGGGGTCGGGGAGCTCCACTCACGCCAAATGTCAGGACCAACATTCCATCTCCTCTCGATGGTCCTTGGAACCTTAAGCACACACAGCCCAAATAACTTCTCCATAAGAAAAACAAAAACAAACAAACAAACAAACAAAAAGCCGGGCATGGTGGTGCATGCCTGTAATCCCAGCACTAGGGAGGCTGAGGCAGGAGGATTGTTGTGAGTTCAAGGCCAGCCTGAGCTACAAAGTGAGCTTAAGGCCAGCCTAAACTGCATAGTGAGACCCTGTCTCAAAAAGACAAAAAAAAAAAACAACTTCACCATAAGTCCTACTAGAGGAAGGCCTGCTCTTGCTCTTTCTTCCCTTACTTTTACACGGGCTATCCAGCACGCAAGGACATACACACACGTGTGCATGCATGTGCACACACACACACAGGTAGAAGTGCTTTCTGTCCAGGGACTTGGCCTATTACAATGTCTTTTTCCCCTCTTTCAGGTCCTTCTTTCCAAGATGACAAAAAAAAGGAGCAACAGTTGTGCCAAAAAGGGTCGTGGTCATGTGCAGCCTATTCGCTGTACAAACTGTGCCCAGCGCGTACCCAAGGATAAGGCCATTAAGAAGTTTATCACTCAGAGCATAGCCGAGGCTGCCACTGCCATCAGGGGCATTTCTGAAGCAAGTGTCCGCGACGGTTCTGTGCTTCCCAAGGTGTATGTGAAGCTGCGTTACTGCGTGAGTTGTGCCATTCACGGTAAAGTGGTCAGAACTAGATCTCGTGAAGCCTGCAAGGACCGAACACCTCCACCCTGATTTAGACCTGCTGGTGCTGCCCCACGACCTCCACCAAAGCCCATGTAACAGGAGCTGGGTCTCCATGGACTGAAGGAAACTCTCTTGAGGAGGAAATAATCAACTGGATGTCATACTTTATACAGCATGTTGAGTGTACCTGCCAGAGGTGGGTTGGGTTAATTCAACCTATCCAAGTTTAAGTTGGTACTCTGAAAATGAATAAAGAGGAACACACTAGAAGGGGTTTCAGCAGCATAAAAAAAGAAACAAAAACCAAAGCCCAATGTCTTCTTCCATGAGTGCCCTGCCCCTGACTCTCCATCCTGGCTCTTGCCTGCACCGTCAGTGCCCACAGCCTACACATGCTTATGGCTGCCCCCCCTGTAAGATCTGTGTGCTCTTTCACTTCTCCTTCGGACTGAATCAGCTGCTGGCCTGACAAGTGCCTGCTCTGGCGTCAGGCACACACACACACACACACGCACACGCACACGCACACACACACACACACACACACAGCACAGACTTTCAGAGGTACACATAGCCCTTATTAAACACTGAAGTCCCAGGTAAGCGTGTGTGCTCTGAGTGCATGAAATGGGTGGACAAGGGGCCGGGGAGATGGCTCAGTAGAATAAGTGCTTTCCTGACAAGCACAAGGGGCTGAGTTCAATCCCCGGTTCCGCAAAAAAAAAAAAAAAGGAAGAAAGAAAAGAAAAAAGAAATGGGTGGACAATACAAAGTATAAACACCCCTCATTAATGATCTTGGACAAGTCCCCTAACACCGTGTCACGTGGACTTGACCCAAAGGCTCCCTTGCCACTCCAGCCATCCGTATCGAGGATGGCCAGGATGTGTGGCCCATAAGTAGTGTCACTCAGCTGTTCATGCTGGGATGTGCTTTAACCTCTGCCATACAGAACAAGCTTTAACTCTTCAAAATATAACACTGGACCTGATACACAGAGAAACACTGCGTACTTATGTCCCCTGTACACTAAAGACCGGATGAGTAATTTAGCAGGGCCTACACAGCGCCAAAAAGAAATATCCTGTTTGACTAGGCAGTGTAAGCGGCTGCACCGAGTCATTTTGGTCTCCTGAATTCCATGCTGCCGTCTGAATCATACAGAACTGAGTAGCTCTCACTTTCCTCTTCACTGATAGAGGCGGCAGATAGAGAACCCTAAGGGTTCACTTCGGGCTGAGCTTTGGTGCCCTGAGACTTTGAGTCCATAACAACATCAGTAATGACAATGGTCTCTCTGGCTTCAGGACATTTAAGGGGAGGAGCTACGTCAGCAGAAGGGAAACTGATAGGTACCAATCTTTACTTAAATCTCATTCAAGAGCACTTTACCAAGAGAAGGCTGAAACGATTATTGTGCTACTCGACAATTCAGCAGAACACAACCACAGACCAAAATGACAACCTAAACCACTACCCCGAAGGCGGCACAGGTGCCCACACAGGGCTGGCTCAAGCCGGAGCTGACCATGCACTGATCTGATGTTTTCCTGCAGACTTTGAAAGCAATGTGCTGGGTCATTCATAACACAGCCACATGGTTCAGTGTAACCCTCCTACACTGTCTAAAATCACAAATCAGGAAAGAGAACATAGTTTCTTTCTGCTTGGCTAAAAAACAGCCAATCCTGCCAGTAGATTAAAGGCTGGGGCATGGAACAATTTTCTCACGTGCTGACTTGATTTTGTGTGCAGAGCTCAGAGAGAAGCTTTAGAACCATGATGAGGCTCAAAACACTGCCTCTGTGGGAGTAGTGGTCCCAAGGCTGATGAGAGCTCCTCGGAGACACAGAAACCACAGGTTCCTCCAACAGGGTCTCGTAGGGATCACTGTCAATATGGGAAGGGGACACTGCCAACAGCTTCCCCTCCGGCCTGCAGGTTCCATTGGGAACTTAGAGCACATCACTGGGAGCAAGAGTCTGTGGCCTCTCCATGAGCTTGCAGGTGTGGCTCTAGGTGGAAGAAAGTCAAAGGACATGTGGACTGAGGCAGAGCACAAGTCATGGAGGAGCTATGAACACATGATGTCATCCTCTAGAGCTAAGCATCTTTAGTACTTTCAAAGCACTTAAAAAAAAACTCTAGTTGCTATAGCAACTTGATGCAGCTCTTAAAAGGGGATTTTTTTGAGGGGGTCATTTTATATCTTCGACACCATTACAACATGATATAGCTTTTCAAGGATATTTTTATCCAGTTTGTGTATACTTTGGATTCAGGCCATATTTGCCTTTCTATTTAAAATAATCAGATCAAGCATAACATATAAAAAGAATCATTGAAGACAAGGAAGTCCTTTCACAGACTATACGTGTCCACTCAGAGAAAGGTCTCTAGCTGCTCCCACCTGCGCAGGACGCAACCCCTCTCTGGGCCTCCCAGCAGCCTCCTACAGTTGGTGAGTGTCCTCTGGGCTGGCATACCATAGCACCAGACACTCACCGGGGTAAGGTGTCTAGGAAATCCAGGACTCCTCGCCTAGTAAGTACACCCCTCATCCCAAACTGCACCAGCAGGACACAGTGCCTGAATAGCTGACTGGTCAAGTCTTTCCATCCTGGGACTGGCTCCGGAGTGACAAGGTGAAAGCTTGTATTTATTTCTCTATGCTCTGTGCAGGGGAATCAAGGGGGAGGGACTGGCTGTTTCACGGGAGTCCAGGGAAGGAGACAGTGAGTACCAGGCAGGGACACAGAAGAGGTGGGGTGCTAGTACAGCAGGGTAGTTCCAGAATCTTTCACCAGGAAGGCCTCAGAGACTGCAAGCAAGCCAGGAAAAAGAAATAGGTGCATTGTTTTGGTTAAAAAAAAAAAACAACCCAAACTGCTTACCAAAAATGAAGAAAGGCGGTAAAGGAAAAATATAGAGGAAATTTCCCCGCTCCTGGCTACCCCTTGACTCTGCCACTGGCTGGAAAAAGTGGCAAAGGAACAGAGAGAACAAATCAAGAAACTGGACGAGAGGCCAGATGTGACGAGGAAGAACCTTGGGGTGGCTGCGGAACCGAGGCTCGCGGCTAGCAGGTTGTTACTTGGGAGGGCGGGGGGCACTGCAGAAGGGGTGGGAAGCAGAACGGGAGAAAGTAACCTGGGCGAGTGGTCACCCTAAAGGTCGCTGGAGGCAAACTTCAGGCAAAAGAAGAGAAGGCGAAAGACGAAACAAAGACGCAACAGCGGGGGCAGGTGCAAGCTCTCCAAACCATCCACGCGACCAGGGCTGAGGTGGGAAGTAAGAAGCAACCCGCTTCCTGGGCCTCGACACCCAGCCTCACAGATCCTCTCGCAGAGACACCCAAAGGCTCACAGAGGTGGAGACCAGGCTCCTGGGGGTTCTGAGCGGGAGGCCTTCTAGGGCCCTCTGAGAGGGTGCCGGAGCCGGGCAGCTCGGGCCACCTCCCATGCCGAAAGCCAGGAGAGGGGCCCGGAACGGGGGACCGCAGAGAGCACAGAGCGAGACAGAAGTGGGCGACGCGCGCGCAGAGGGCAGGGAGGGGCCGGCGCGGGCCGCGGGCGGGCGGCCAGGGGGACGGGGCGCGCCGCTCACCTATGGTCGACACCACGGTGCCCACGAAGTAGAAGGCGCCCGGGAAGTCCCAGCGCGGGCGCAGCGCGTCGGCGCGGACCCCCGCGGCCAGCGCGGCCTCGTAGTGCCGGAGGAAGGCGCGCAGCTCGGGTTCCGCCACGCCGTGCGCCGCGCTGAAGTTGCGCAGCGTGGCGCCCCAGCGCGCGCGCGCCTCCGCCTCGCCCGGGCTCTCCAGCGCCGAGAAGACCGTGGCGCCCGCCACCAGGTAGAGGCCGATGAGCGCCGCCAGAAGCACGAAGCGACCAGTGTCCTCGTCGAGGTGCGAACGGCGGCGGCAGCAGCAGCAGCAGGAGGGGCGCGGCGGGCGGCGGCGGCGAGGCGGGGGCCGGGGGCCGCGCGAGGACATGGTCCGGAGCTCAGCCGCGGGGCTGGGGCGGCGCGCGGGGCCGGGGCCGCGACATCCCCCCCGCGGGAGCGGGAGCGGGACGCGAGGCGAGCGGCTGGGGTCGGGGCCACCTCCCCGGAGCCCGGACGGGGGCGCTCAGGGTGTGCGGCCGGCGGGCGCCCGGGCGGGGGCGCTCCCCTCTGCGCCCCGACGCCTCGCCGGCCCCCGAGGCTCCCGGCCCGCTGCCCCGGGGCGCGGGGCTCCGCAGCTAGGCCCCCGCCGCCCTGTGGCCGGCGTCCGCGGGGCCCCGGGCCGCATACTCCTCCCACACAGGCTGCGCGCGGGACGGGCCGCGGAGCCCGGGCGCCCAGGACGGGGGCGCTGGAGCCGGCCGGGCGGAGGGCCCCGGGGGCGTCCCTGGACCCGCAGGTCCTGGGCGCAGGCGGCGCGGGAAGTACTGCTCGCGCCCCCGGGGCTGGGCGCGCGGGGTCGGCCTCGGGGCCGCAGAGCAGAGCCGAGTGCGGGGACGCGAGCGCTCCCTCCCCAGCTCCAGCCCGAGAGCCGCCGGGCGCCGAGAGGCGGAGCCAGAGGAGCCCGGGGCGGGGAGTTGGGGGAGGGGAGGGGGCGGCCCCAAGGCGGGGTACCGGGCGAGAGGCGACTGCGGCGCCTGCGGCCGCCCCGCTCCAAAACCCCGTCGCGCTCCTCTCTGCGCCCTGGCTCGGAAACCCCTCGCTCGTCACAAGCCGCCGGGAAACTTTCCCAACTTGGAGTCTCTTCCAGGTCTCCGGGGCCGGGGGCTGCAGACTGCGAGCCCCTGACACCACCCTTAGGGCCCCAGCCCGAAGTCTGAGTTCCTTTTCCTCACTCCTGGGTCCTGGGTCCACCCGCGGCGCCGGCACTAGCAGGGCCCCTCGGGAACCCGGGGCACTCCAGAGCAGGAGCGGGGAGAGGCGGCCGCGGCCCCCACCTCAGCGCAGGGCGGCAGCGTCAGCACCGCGGACAGCGCACCGTGCCGCAGGGCTGCGGGGCTGGCTCCCGGGCGCCCTGCGCTCCTCTCTACCTCAGAGCGCTGTCCTGTTGCTGAGGCTACGCGGCCACCGAGGCAGCGCGCTGACAGGGTGGAGACGATGCGGAACGGAGACAGAGCAGGAAGCCCGCGTGATGGGGGCTGAGGTCACCCGGCCGGGACGCACAGGCCCGGGAACTGCAGGTGTCCCCTCGTGGCCCCTGGGCGCCGAGCCCTCCACCCGGGTCAGTAAGGCTGCACACACCCGATTGCGGCGGAGGCGGAGGCGTCGCAGCAGAAGCAGGGAGGGTGTGCGTTGGCGAGCCCCGGGGAGTTAGATGGCCCATAGCGGGGACGCGTGGCCCGTGCTGCGGTGGGCCCTTCTCCCCTGACCCCGAGCTGGGCCGCTAAGTTCTTAGGGGAGGAGGACCCGCGGGGGTAACCGCCCTTCTCCATCCCCATGCCTCACCCCCACTGACTGACGCCCTTCTCTGGGCCTCAGGAGGAAGACCGGGTTAGTATGATGCAGTGCAGAGCACAGAAAATAAAGGTAACGGTTGGCACGGTGCTTAGATGCTCCGATGCTTAGATGCTCCACGTCCGTGGGTGAATCGTGGTCAAATTCAGAGCTGCCCCTACCTCCCTGAATCAGCCCCTGGATCCCTTGAACTCTGCTGTGGACCTCCAAGCTGAGGTCTGCTAGGAGTGGAGGTTTCAGCTGCAAGCCCCTGTGCGCTAGGGGGCTCAGCGTGGCACCTGAGTGAGCAATCCTCTCTTCTTGGGCCTTTCATGGCTTTGAGTCTCCGGACCTGGCAGCTGAGCACCACCGAGGAGGGAGCAGAGCTTCAGCATCTGACGTGGGGTGTGGATTGTGCCAAACCAAGGGTGCCAGGGACTTCTCAGAAATGCTGCTCCTGTCTTGTGCTCTCCTCTCTGGGTGAGATGGGAAGAAACCCACCACGGTCACCTCTCAGAGCGAGGCTTCCTGGCACTGGAGGGAGGATGTGAGGCTAGTTTTGTAGTAAACTTAGGCGGTGGCAGGGAGACTTGCGTGTAACTGTGGGAGACCTCCAATCCACTGCAATCTACCCCACTATCCCTTTTCTGGAGTGGGGACTTTATACAGACACAAACTGCTGTCATTGCACATTTTTGTACTTACAGTCAGTGCCATTTCCCCAGTTTCCTCTTTGGGGCTCAGAAGCATTGCCCCAGCCCCTATTCCTCCAGCCCCTACCCTGAGGACAGCCTAATTCTGGACCTCTGGACAGGATGCCACTTGGCTAGTCAGCTCTGTAAGAAGTCCAGAGAGGAATCATTACAGGAGTTGCCCAGGAGCCTCCACATAAGCAGCGGGGCACTGCCAGGCCTCTTCATGGCCATCTTGGCCCAGACTGCAGATCAGGGACAGGTTGCCTCTCTGCAGTGTTTCATGTCTGTGGGCCCAGCTCCTGTCCAGTTGGCAGTGGGCCTGCCTTGTCCTCCAACTTGTTATTCTAGGTTGATTAGCAGCAAATGCCTGGCATTGATTTCAACTCTGAATGACCTAATCAATTTAAGTAATAGGGAAATGATGACTTCTCTGCACATAGGTCTTTTAGGAAACTCACCCTGTGATGAATGTGACTTTTGCCCACTGAGTAAATATTTAAGCCACTGACTGCCAGCTGGCTCACTGCAGAGCCTTCACTCCATGTGCTGAGCTGTGGCAGTAGCCTCCCGAGGATGGGGCTTGAAACTGAGGATTCTGCCTGCTAGATCCATCCTGACTGCTTGGCAGTCACGGCCATGAGCAGCCCCATCTGATCTCAACATGAGCTGTTGAGTCAAAACTCCAGTGGCTCCCCTCAGACCATGCAAGTTTAGTCCTTGACCCCTGGGGCCTCCATCGAAGACCTTAGTGAAATGATTCCCAGCAAATTGTTCAAGTCCCACCTACAACCTCTTACTGACTGCTCAGGTATTCCATTTCTACCCAGCCACCAGGAGTGTGGAGTGTGTGTGTGTGTGTGTGTGTGTGTGTGTGTGTGTGTGTGTCCCTTGAAATGAAACCACTCTAAGAAAGTTCAATATAGGTTTAGGCTCAGATAAGGTATAGAAGTTCAGGTGGCCAAGGGCAGAGGAGGTCCCATATTCCTGCCTCTTCAGAACTGCATGGGGTTGGGTGGTAGGCTTATAACTGAGCTCATGACCTCAGAAGAGGTCAACCTCAGTGTCTAAGGTAGAGCTTCGTGGGGAAAGTGCGCCTGAACAGCAGGGAAAGTGCACCTGAACAGCGAGAGATAAGCTTTGTCCAAACAGCATGCTGTTGCTGAGCAGAGAATCACTTCACTCCTTTCCTCTCCAGTTGGCTTCTTGAGACAGGGTCTCTCTCTGCAGTTCACTTGGTAGCCCTTGAGCTCACTTGGTAGCCCAGACTGGTCTCAAACTCACCATGATCTTCGTGCCTCAGCATCCTGAATCCAATTGGCATTTAAAGGAGGGAGTTCTTGTAGACTGAATAAAGCCCATGGAAAATGCACCTCTATTTCCTCAATGTTATTGGGTCTAGCTGCTTTGTCCACTATTGAAGGGTGATGTTGCTGTCTCCAACTGTTATAGGCTGATAAGTTAGGTAGAAATAAGTAGGCAGTCAGACAGTGCTGGCCCCTGGAGGGAGTCAACACAGAGGATGAGAATCCATCAGGGCCAGTCTGGAGGCCACATGAAGGCTCATGTCATGGTGGCTGGATTTACATGCTTCTCTAAGGGAAGAACAGAAGTTTGAGATTGTTGATATCACCCTTTTAATTTTATTTATTTATTTATGTATATGTATTTGGTGCAGGATCTCACTAAGCAGCTCAGACTCATAGTGATCCTCCTGTTTTCAGCCTCTCAAGCCCTGGGATTACAGGTGTGAACCACCATGCTCTCAGTCTTGGTGGCCACCTCAGTGTACCCAGGAGTAAGGATGGCATGGCCTGGAGTGGTGGGAATCGAACCCCAGTCCCTCCTTTTGCCTTAGCAGGTACTTAGTCCGCAGAGCTATCTCACCACCCTCCCCTGATCTCAGTAGGGTTGGGCCATCTTCTCTCACCTGTTGAGAATGAAATTATATGGGGCCAGGAAGATGGCTCAGTGGAATAAGCACTTCCTTGGCAAACACAAGGGCCTGAGTTCAATCCCTGGTTCTGCCAAAAAAAAAAAGAAAAAAGAGATTATAGATTATCAACCAGTGTCAATGGTGTCACCCATAAACCTTGCTACCACTGATCAATATCACCTAAGCAACTATGCTTGCAATCTTATTGGTTAATCATAATTTTGACTCATGTTATACCTTCCTTGTGATTTTGCTCTATAAATTTCCTGAGAAGTGGGCTCATGGGCCTCTTCTTCTGGGTCCCTCCTGTCTCTCAGGAGTTATTACTACTCCCTGTTCCTTTTCCCGATTTTGAACTCATTTTTTTGCCTTTGGGGAACATAAGCGCTGCACATCTGACGTCTCACCAATCATCACAACGAACATCATGAAACTAGTTTTCTCACACTTGTCAGTGTTTTCTTCATCTATTTTAGCGCTCTATTCTTGGTGCATATATATTCGTAATTGTTATAGCTTCTACATGAATTTACCCTTTTATTTATGTAGAATGTTCCTTCTTGGGGCTGGTGAGATAGTTCAATGGAATAAGTGCTTCCCTGGCAAGCAGGGCCTGAGTTCAATCCCTGGTTCTGCCAGAAAAAAAAAAAAAAAAAAAAAAGAATGTCCCTTTTTGTCCCCTATAACAATGTTTTACTTCAAGTCTATTCTGTTTGAGGGCAGTAAAGCTACCTCAGCACTCTTTGGGTTACCACCTGCAAGGAATGTACTTCCAACCCTCTGGACATTAAGTGTCCACATGTAGTTGGATCTTGATTTGTGTGTCTTCAAGTTCAGCTTTTCAAATAATTCCTGGATTGTTTGTCTGTCTCCTGATCTTTCTTTTTTTAAAAGTGTACATTGTGTTCAGATGTTGTACAGACCACCACACAAACTCATGCACTGTGGCATCCTGCTATTTTGTGTTGGGGGGGTGCTGGAGATCAAACCCAGGACCTTATCCATGGAAGGCAACAGTGCTACCACTCAGCCACTTCCCCAGTCCAGATCCTGGTATAGTTCTAAATAATGAATGAACAGATATTGGTTGAGAACCTCCTTTCCAATATCAAATCATTCTGTATTGAGAAGTAGCTTTTAAATGTCAATTTCAACTCTTATTTTAAAATCTGATCCAAAGTGCTGTGGTTTCATAGGTAAGACTGTAATACATGTATTGTGTGCCAAGCCTGAATTGTACCACTGGGCTGTACCCTCTTTCTCTAAGTGGGACTGTATTTTTAAATTCTAGCAAAATATGTGGGGTTTTCCAAGAAAGCTGCATAAAGAAAGTTAAATTCCACTGGGGCAGTGGCAGGGGGCAGGGTGGAGGTGGTTTCTTCTCCCATTTCTCTTTAAGCAGTCATGCTTCCTAGGACGAGAGTGTGGGGCTGGGACTCTTGAATGATGAGGAGAGGCTTGGAAATATATGTGCAGAGGAGTGTGGTGGAGCAAAGAAGGAAGTTACTTCTTTAACCTTTATTATCGTGACCCACTAGTGTGCACTTTTTTATTAGTTACTACTGTGAATGTTCAAGATCTCTGATGTGAGTCTGAGTTGAAAATTTAGATCCAGCAGGTTAACTGCTTTATTTGTTGAAGTTTCCCCCTCAATAAATAAATAAAATATTCCTTTCATCACCTGATCTCCTGGGTTCTCTTGATTTTCTTGTTTGAGCTCCCTGAGGTTTTATGGCCTCTTGCTTCCTTCGTATTCTTGCAGTTGGGAGAGATGAAATGCTGTTGGCTTTTTTCATTCAAAGTGCAAGACTGTCAGAACCAAGAGCAAACACAGCCCAGGAGAAAGGTGTGGAGAGAGGTGTGCTGGGGTTGCTGTGGCTGATGGCTCCTTGTGAGACCAAGCTGGAGGTCTCAAGACCAGATTTTTGGAGCGTAGGGCATCTGTTTTTGCTGGGGAACTTTTAGAAAGGGGCAAGGCCCAGAGGAGAAGGAAGGGAAGCTGCCCCTGCGGGGTGGACAGAGTCCGCAGAAGCAATTGTTCTGAAAAGCAAACAGAGCTTGCAAGCTGAGCACTGCTGCGGATGGTGAAGTGTGTGCAATGACAGGAGATGTGTTCATTAGACGTTAATTAAAGCCCCTGGGCTGAGGACAGATCATAGCACAGCACATCATGTCGAAGACTGGAGAGGCAAGCCGGAGCTATAGCTGTCCTGGATGATAGCCCAGAAATGAGCCTTGGAATAGGGGAAGTGGGGGGGGGGGGGTGTAGGGTGAGGATTGGTGAGGGCGGAAGTGGGATTGGGAGAAAGAGCCTTGGGGTGCTTGTCCAAGTGTCCTGCGAGTCAGTGGGGCTTCTAGGGGTGATACTCCCTGGGGAGAGAAGGTCTGCTTGGATGCTGAGGATGGGGTGTGGTCCGTGCCTCCCGCCCCCTGCCTTAACCCATTTCCACACTTCTGCCCTGTGTCAGACACAGGAATCAAACCTGTTACAAATCAACTATTTATTTACTACTAGGGATCAAACCCAGGCTCGTGTGCACGTCCCTGAGCTAAGCTAGGCAAGCACTCCACCCCTGAGCTACAGACCCAGCCTTTGCATTGAGTTGTTGGAGGCCTCAAACTTGTGGTCCTCCCGCCTCAGCTTCCTGAGCAGAGAGCATAGCAGTGAACTACCATGCTGGGCTTAAATCACCTTTGTTTTCATGCCGGATCCGAGAGAGGGTGGGAGTGCATCTCTGGCAGCGGCCTCCACAACAGGACGCCAAGGCCCAGAAGCGCAGTTAGAGGCAGCACCCTGCTGCTCCTTGCCGTCTCCACCAATCCAGGCTCCTCTGGGACGGCAGGGCTTGGAGAGGACCGGAGCCTCCCCCAGCTCCCTGCAGCCTCAGGCCTCATCCTCAGCAATTGCTCCCTGGCCATGGCAGAGGACCAGGACAGGGACCCAAGGGACCAGATCTGGAAAGTAAGGTCTGAGAAATTAAGGTCTTCGTGAGTACATTGAGCAGGAAGGAAAGTGCTGAATAAATTATCTTTTGAACACGATTGCAGCCTGGGAGGTGTTTCCTCACCATGCACGCCCCATTCTGTGAAACATGAAAAGCATGACACTGCAGGCGAGAAGAAGAAGCGGCCAAGCACTCGCAGGCACCTGCCGGGAGCCCCAGCTGCCCTGGCAGCGCTCACTGGGAGGAAGCTGCAGCTGGGCTGGGGCAGGGCAGTGACCGTGCCTGAGTCCAGCAGCTGCCTTCCCATGGCCCTTGACAGAAATGACCAGGGTCCCTCTCCTGCTAGGAAGATTCCAGCTCTGTCCCCCCCCCCTTTTTTAATGTCTTTTTGAGACAGGGTCTCACTATGCAGTTCAGGCTGTCCTTCAGCTCACTTTGTAGCTCAAGCTGGTCTTGAACTCACAACAATCCTCCTGCCTCAGCCTCCCAAGTGCTGGGATTACAGGCATGCGCCACCACACCCGGGTGCCACTTTTTTCACACGTCACACTGGGTAGGACGTGGCCGCAAGATGGACATGGCCCCCTGCCTTCGTGGTGCCTTCCTGTGCCTCAGGACCAATAATGATGCAAGCAGCTTGCAATGGCAGCAGTGCAGGAAGACCCTGTGGTTCTGGGGAGATTCACGCAGACCACCTAACCCAGGCAGGTAGTGGCTGGGGCAAGGTGGGCGTGGGCAGGAGGCAGAATGATGGAAACTGGCGAGGATGGGACGCAGAGGCCTGGCCCTGTGGGACTTTGGAAACTTCATGGGCATCCTAGGCGGGAGGAAGCCTTTGTGCTCTGAGCAGAGGGCATTGTGTTGGCAGGCTGCCTCTGCCTCTCCCGAGGCTCCGTACCTCAGGTGCAGAGCCTGTGGCCTTCTCTCCATAGCTGCTGCCCCCAGCTCCTGCCTGCTCCACCACAGGCGTCCCTCTGCCCTGGCCTTTCCTGCTGAGTACTGGCCTGCCCCACCTGGCTGCTATGCTCCTAGACTTCCCGCTGTGAAGCCATCTGGCCAGCTCCTTTAGGAACCTGACTTCTGCTAGCCTCGTGTCCCTGGCTTGGCTCTACTTTTCTGACTTGTCTATCTTGCCTGGAATCTTCCCTCTCCAAGGTACCGCCTCTGAGGTGATGCGATTTATTCCAGAGCTTTCGAATCTGCCCCAAAGACAGACTGTGTCTGCGTTCCTTCTCTCCACAGTGCCCTTCCTTTTCTTTTCAGGAAATCTTTGTCCTTTCCCTGAACACCACCCCCACCCCCCAGGGCAGAATTCTCCTGCTGGGACTAGAATCGGCCTCCTAGGGCAGACTCTCAGCCTGCTCTGAAGAGCGCAAGAAGTGGGCAGGGGCTCCCCTGTATGTGACAGAGCTTCCAGAATCCCTGGACACAAGGGGATGGGGTGGGTGGGGGTGAGGTGGGTGGGGCGGGGCGAGGAGGCGCACTGTTCCCTGAAGCCTACCAGGGTTAGGCAATGGCGGTGACTGCACAGTGCTACAGAGGCTACAGATGACCGAAGCGGGCCCATTATCCTAACTTAAACAGTGATTTCTAGGTGAATTTTACTTCTGCATTTTAATAAAAGAATCGTTAAATAAAATGCATGGGAAGCCGAGCATGGTGGTGCCCACTTAAAATCCCAGCTGCTCAAGGGATGAGGTAGCAGGCTCATAAATTTGAGGCCAATCTGGGTAACACTGCAGATCCCATAAAATAAAATAAAATAAAACATAATATAATATAATAAACAAAATAAAATAAATCATTGATTTGGACTGAGCTCCTGCAGAAGGGCCCAGTGAACCAGAATGGAGCCACTCATGTTAAGGTTCTATATCACGGGACAGAGGGGCTACCTAGACCCTTGTGTACCGTGGCTGCCCCACCCCCACCACGTTGGAGACCACACCAGGACCCGGCCTGCACCGCAGAAGCAGCTAGGAGCGCAGGCAGCCTTGGGCGTAGGAGAGGTGGGGCCAAGTTCTCTTCTCACTGCCCTGCCTTTTGCACACCTGGGGTCACCAGGAGAAGTCCATGGGGTAGAGAAAGAAAGCTGTAGCTGCTTTCCCTGGAGAGTTCCTGGGGTGCTGCGAGGCTCCTCTGGCCTGTGCAGAGGAGCTGGGAAACGTGGCCCATGCGCTTGAGGGTCCTGACACAGGCCAGCCTCCGTGGGCACTGCAAGCAACACTACAAGGTATCAGGATGGAAGGGGCCGCTGAGAGCCCCTCCTTCAGCCCAAGATCTTCCAAACAGCCTGTGACCAGAGAATGCTCAGAGCAGAAACAGGAGGAAGCAGTGGAATCTGGCCAGGCCTGGTGGCGCCTGCCTGTGGTCCCAGCACTCAGGAGGCTGAGGCAGGAAAGGGGCAGTGAGTTTGAACGCAGCTACGTAATAAGACTCTGTCTCAAAAAAGTGAAGGAAAGGAAAGAAAAGAAAGTAAAAGGAAACAAGAGGGCTTGTAAAAAGGAACAAGTTCATTTGTTAGAATTTTGGAATTATCTTCTCCATAGTTTAATAAGAAGAAACCTGCTTATCCCGCACAGAGGGTTTTAGTAACATCTCAGACAAATTACGTTAGTAATTTATTGTAAATATTTTTCAGAGCACACACCATGTTGTATGCACAATTTTCAGGGCAACTTACTGTGTAGTCCCTGCAGGACTGTCTGTAAGGCTGTTGTCCCCATTTCACAGATGGAGGCGGACAGGGGTTGGTGGTTAGGCCAAGGTGTCACCGCTGGCACTGGGAGCCCTGGCCCCAGGCAGCCTGGCTCTGGAGTCTGTGCAACAAGCACTTGCTCGCTTTTGTATCGGGAATCGAACTCAGGATCTTGCAATTGCTGTGCAGGCACGTGTGCCCCTGAGCTATAGCCCCAGCTCTGGCGACTGTTTTCACATGTTCCTCAGGACGGGTGCTGGTGAGAGGGGGCAAGTGGCAGGGGCAGCGCTCCCTCCTTTCCTGCCTCAGGCAGAGCCGCCAAGACTTGTCCTTCCCAGCATGCCCATCTCCCAGTCCTCCAAGTGGCAACGCTGGCCAGGTTTCTTCGGGTTAGTTAGACTTTTCCAATAAGTGGGCGAGAGCTTCCTTAGTTCTCTGATGTGGGATTGGCCCTGATTCTTTTTTTTTTTTTTTTTTTGCAGAATGGGGGATTGAACTCAAGCCCTTGCACTTGCCGGGGAAGCGCTTATTCCACTGAGCCATCTCCCTAGCCCCTTGGCCCTGATTCTTAAAAGAGAGTGCTGGAAGCCAAACATTTTGTTGCATGCCTGTAATCCCAGCACTTGGGAAGCTAAGGCAGTAGGATTGCTACAAGTTTGAGGCCTGCTTTCTGGGCTACATAGTAAGTTCAAGGCCAGCCGGAACCAACAAACAAAACAACAGATTCTGAACATAAGTAGGATCTTGCCTGACCTGGACTTGGACAGAGGGCCTGGTCCCCACGTTTTTCTGCTCATCCCCACTCCCACCTTCCCTTCCTGAGAAGCTCAGCCATCCTTTATCCCCACAGAGGGCCTGAGGGAGGAGGGGGTCTCTGAGACAGGACCCAGACCCAGAGGACAGACGCCTCCTGGAGTGAGCGCCTTCTGCAGCCATACTCCTCAGCAGCCACTGCCCTCTGCAGTTGGGCCATGGGGGTCCTGACTGTGCTGCTCAAGGTGGGAAGGCAGGTCCTGGCAAGGGCTGCAGAAGGGGACCCATGTACTCCAGATGGACGGACCGGATCACGCCAGGCACCCTGGAGGAAGGAGCAGATTCCTTGCTGCTGTCCCTGTCCCTGCCTCTGTCTCCCCCCTCTCTCTCCCTTCTTCCCTCTCCAGCTCTATTTAGCTCTATTCTGCTGGCTTAAAATTCATTATTCATCTTTAAAATAAAATCCCAGAGAGTAGGCTTGTTGTGGCATGGCAAGGGCTGCAGACAGAGAATCGAGAGGGTGTGTGCAGTTGGCGGGGATGCGGGGATCTGCGTTTGCTGATATGAAATCAGGACATGTGGTCTGACCCACGGACGTGGGTGCAGGGGGCTGGAGAGGAGCGCTGCTCCAGGGCACCCTTAGAATGTCTGATGGAAGCTACCTTTCCAGGGCCTGGAGGGGGTGCTGTTGAGTGCTGTTGGGCCCCTGCCTGGGCATCACCTCCTCCCTCTGGCTTGGGTGGGATCAGTCCTAGCGTTCCAGGTCCACCTCCTGCCACCTGACCCGCCAAGATCCTGTTGGCCAGTCTCAGCGGCATCTGCCTGGCCTTGGGGATTGGTTTGGGCCAATGCAACTCCATCATGGGGTTTTGATGAGTCTCAAGGGGAACGTGGACTGCCAGTCAGTGGGCTTACTGGCCGTGGACAATCCAGGGTGGCCAGGCTGACAAAGGGAAGCCCATCCCATGGAAGGCAGGGCCACTGAGTACTCAGGAGAGCCTTGTGGGGCCGGGATTTCAGTTCCCTGAGTCCACAAATTCTTTCCTAAGTTAACCATTGAAAGAGATTGGTAACAGTGTCATCATAATGTTGTGGGCACCTCGGCTAACTGGTCCTCGAACTCTTCCCCATCCCCAGAGTAAAACTGCTGCACTCTCCATCCTGTCTGAGCATTGCTGTGCAACTACTTGTTCAAACACCTGTTTCCAGGTTCCTCCCTAGCTATAGAACTTCTGGGTCATGCCACAATTCCATGTTCAAGAGTTTGAAGAACTGCCAGCCTCTTTTTCACAGTGGCTGAACACAAATTCCTTTTCTATTGTCCCATTTGACTCAACAAGGCCTGCTCTGTGCCAGAGCTGTGCCTCTTTCTGTCCCAGGGCCTCCAGGAGAATGCGCTTCAGCAGCTGGTTTAGAATTGCTCCTGGGCCAACCAGCCAGCGGGTGGTGCTGAGTGAACCGGGCTCAGGGGTGCGAACCACAGCAGCCTCTTCTCGGGCTGCCTGGAGCGTCTGCCAGCTGTGCTTTCTGCCTGGATGGCCTCACTAGGAGCCGCACTGAGCTGTGAGGACAAGCTATGGGACGGTGTCTCCTCATAGACTCAGGGCTTTGGGGCCGGGTGGAGACGATGGCTACTATCCATCACAGGCAGTGGGGACCCTTACAGCAGCACTATGTTCTGGGCCGGAGGGTCCTGCTGAAATTCCTGTTCTGAAATCCTAGCCCCCAGATGGTGGGGCCTTTGGGAGGTTCTTGGATCAGGAGGGTGGGTCCCTTCTGGATGGGTTTAGTGTCCTTACAAAGCCCCCTGGCCCAGAGCTGCAGCCTCTCCCACTGCAGTGAGACACGGGAGGTGTCACCCAGGAGAAACACAGCCCTCACCAGAGCCTGACTCTTGCTGCTCGTGGACAGTGGACCTCCCAGCCTCCAGATGGCAACCTGTTCCTGTTGTGCCAAAGCCATGCTGCTCGTGGGAGGTTGTCACCGTGACCAAGTGCGCTGAGACATGGGCCTGCAGGAAGAGCCCCACTAGGCCCAGGACGGGCGGGTTCACTGGGTTCACCTGCGCCGCATGGTATCTCTTCTTGTCTCTGGGGCTCTAGTCCCGAGTGTCACATGAGCAGGGCCTCCTGAATGACCACACTGCGGCTCCTCGGTGCCTCTCACCTGACCATAGCTCCCAAGGCCCAAACCTGCCCTCCTCCGGAATCTTCATGAAAGCCTAGGATCTGAGGCTGGGGAAGCCCAGGCGAGGGCGCAGGCCACCTTTCCCAGGTGCTCACTGCTGGTGTCACCAGCTGAGCACTCTCATGGGCCCCGATGTCCTCCTGCAGTGCTGCACACCACCTCCAGCGACGACAGTCATTACAGATGGGGGACCCTGAACTATGTCTCTAGAACTGGCCCTCGGTGCCCCTGGAGCTCCCCACACTGAAAAGGGGGGCACATCCTATTCAGAGGGAGCGTGGAAAGATCAAGCTTATACCCTCTACCAACAGCAGCACTGCAAACACACATGCACCCCACTCTCAAGAGCTTGGGGTGACTATGGACTGTCTGTCTTTTCCTCTATCACACACACACACACACACACACACACATACACACACACACGCATAAGCGCAACAGTCACAGAGCAGGCCCTCTGAGCGCTAAATGCTACCCGAGAATGCCCCTCTTCTCTGAATCAGGTGTTCACTTAGCTTTGTGACGCGAGTAAGTGCTTTTGGTGCACAACGTGTATAAATGCATGTCCTGTGCTGAAAATGCTCGAGGATGGTATTGTGTTACTGTAGCTACTGTCATTATTGCCCAGCTTTTTATTTTTTTTTTATGTATTTAGTACAGGGTCTACAGGGTCTCACTACACGGTTCCGACTTGCAGTGATTCTCCTTTCTTCAGCCTCCCAAGAGCTGCAATTACAGGCTCGTGCCAGCAGGCCCAATCTCATTTGTGGGCTTCGTGTACCCCGGAGGAGGGGCTGGCATGGCAAGTGGAGAACCAAACCCAGGCCCTGAGCCTGCCTGAGCAGGCGCTTTAGTCCACTGAGCTACATGGCCAGCCCTGCCCAAATCTTATAAATCCAAGGATTACAAAGATAAGTTTCAAGATGTGATTGTGATTCATAGAGGAGTTTCAGGGTCTAAACACTGTTTCCTCGAAGGAAAACTTCTGTTCTTGAACTAGTGTTTAACTTTATTTTTGGTTTCTGTTGTTGAAGCTGGAGGGGGTAGAGGTAGGGGAGGCTTTCTGTGCTGCCCAGGCCAGTCTCGAACTCTCAACCCTCCTGCCTCAATCCCTGCAAAGTATGTACTAGCAATCGCAGGCATATGCACTACACTTCACTCTTGAACTGGTATTTCTCATTTAACTGATTGGTGATTGGTGTTGGGTATGGACCCCTCACGTGTAGGCAGGTGGTCTGTCGCTGAGCCCCACCTCCTGCCCTGAGCTGGCATTTTAAATATGGCATGATAAAGACTCTACAGGGCTGGGGACAACCTGTGGTTTGTGGTATGTTCTATGCATGTCACCAACCCTTGCTTTTTAAGAGCCAGCAAATTGTCCTATGGAAGGATGGGTTTTTGTGTAATTACACAGATTCTGTGCTCCATCCTCTGACATCCTCTCAAGAGGTCGAAGTAAAGGGCCAGGAGATGGCTCAGTGGAATAAGCACTTCCCTGGCAAATACAAAGGTCTGAGTTCAACCCCCGGTTCCACCAAAAAAAATAAAAAAATAAAAATAAAAATAAAAAAATAAAAACAAAAAGAGGCCAGCTCCTGCCAGGATGACAGCTGCCTTGGCCAGGCAGCTTCTCCTGGGCTCTCTCTCTTCCCTAAGCTGGAACAAGGGATGATCTTATCCTTGAAAGGTGACAAACAGCAGCACCTAAGGTCTTTGGGAAGGTCCCTCCCTCACCAGAATTACTGGTGTGCGAGGCTGGGGGGCGGTATGTGTGCAGGAGTCCTCACCCTCGGGCTGCTGCATGTGAGGGGGTGGGACCTTGGGATCCTCAAATGTCAGTGCCTGGGACCATGGCCTGTGCTAAGGGAAAAGGGCAGGCAGAGCCCAGGTGGCCTCCTCCCCACCCTGCACCTGCCCCAGGCCCCTTCCGCAGAACCAGGACGGAGAGCTGCCTCGGAGGTTTACGCAGGAATGAGAAGGCTCCTAGCACCAGCTCTGTGTAGCTCTTGGGCCTGAGAGCTCTTCATTAGCAGTTCTCACTGTGAGTTTTAAAGAACATGTTTACAGAAAGGAGTGTCACACTGGAAGCCCCCCTCCCTTCTGCACTGATGATAGAAGCCACACACACCCCCTCCCCGCAGCACGGAGCAGGAGGGTCACTGTGTTACTAAGTGAGACCTGCCAAAAAGAAAAGGCCCTGGGTGGCCGGCCCCATCCTGCACCCTGCAGCGGGGTGGGGTAGGAGGGGACAGGTACAGAAGTTCCCGCTCCTATAGCCTTGTGGGGGGCGGGGGGGCAGGCAGGGAAAGGCTGGGTGCGCTGGGAGCCGCTGCTGCGAGGTTTAGTTCAACCCAGCCTGTCTGACTTGCTGAATCAGTGTTGGGAAAACAGCGCTACCCCAGGAGAGGTGTTGGTTATAAATAGAAGGTATCAACAGCCCGAGGTGTCGCCCGCTGCTCCGCTCCGCTGCTCATGCAGCTCCGGCTGTGCAGCCAGGGCACCGGCACAGCTGCAGAGCTACCTGACGCGCTGGCTCTGGGCTTGGCTCCTCCCTGATCCCCCGTGGAGCCCACACCCAGGGGCGACCCGGGCTAGTCCGTGCGCGCTCCGCCCGGCTGTAGCCTCTTCGCACCCCACTCTCAGAGCACACTCACAGGGTCCCAGCGCCCTGGGAAAGGCCCAGAGGAGGGGCTGCTGCGTAGCAGCAGAAGACCACCGCTGTCTTCTGAGCGAGAGTTGTCCCTTTCTGACACAGTGCTTCACTTAAGCAGTTGTGAGGAGACGTCATTCCCACGGTGCACAATTCACCCCCATTGAAGTGTCCGATTCAGTGGTGTTTAGGGTGGGCACCAAGAGGTGTGCAGATGGTGACAGGGCATTTTCGTCCCCCCCCCCCCAGGGAGCTCCAAGCCCTTTAGCTGTCGCCTCCACTTTTCCTCACCACCCTCCAGGCATAAGCCACGGCTACTCTGTCTACCCCCATGAGCTTTATTCTGGAAGTTTCCTAAGGGTGTGGGCTGTTTTGTTTGGCTTTTTGAAACATGTAAAATTTATTTGGTACAGGGTCTCTCTATGAAGCTCAGCAGCTCAGTCTCAGTGATCCTCCTGTCTCAGCCTTCCTAGTGCTGGGACTACAGGAGTGCTCCACCACGCCCAGTTTCAGGGCCAGCACAACACCCCTGGGGTTCCAGGACTGGCACAGCATGTGGTCCTGGGGGTCAGTGGAACTTGGGTCCTTGCAATTGCCTGGCAGGTGCTTAAGCTACCCAGGCTCCGCCCTCTTGTTTGTGTTTTGAGGCAGGGCCCTTTCTCTGTAGTTGAGGCTGTCTTGGAGCTTGCTCTGAAGCCCAGCCTGGCCTCGAACTTGGGATCTTCCCACTTCGGCTTTCTGAATGCTGAGATTATGGCGTGTGCCAGTGTACCTGGCCGAATGTGTGCTCTTTGGTGACTGGCTCTTTCCACTCAACACACTGTTCTCAAGGTCCATGCGTGTTCTGGTGTGCATAACACCATTGGTACTTCTACCGTCGAATCCTCATTCTGTCCTGAGCTACCTCCATGTTGCATATAACTTCGTCGACTGACAGGCACTTGAGCCATTCCTTGCTCTGCTGTTGGGAACAGGCTTTCCGTATAGACGTGTGTTTCCCTTTCTTGTGCACATAACTGAGTGGGGTTGCTAGCTCATCTGTGTGCTGGCTGTGCTTGCTCACGTGAGGGCCTGCATCTTGTTCACTGCAACTGTGATCAATGGGCTGGGGGGATGGCTCAGGAGAATAAGTGCTTCCCTGGCAAGCGCAAGGGCCTGAGTTCAATACCCAGTTCTGGAAAAAAAAAAAAAAACTGCCACTAGGTGGGAGTCTGTGCAGCAGTCACTCCATGACAGGCTCCTGTTTGGCCCTACGTGTGCTCCAGCAGTGGGCAGCAGTGCTATGGGCGGCAGCAGAAAGCTTGTGACATTGACTTCTGTCCTGAGTGCAGGGGCTGTGTTGTCCTACAGGCTTATGAACAAACAATGGACAAAGAATACACATAGAAAACGCACAGTTCATGAATTTTGATGCACATATCTATATATCTGGGAAAGCTTCCATTTCCCTGAAGTTTTCTTGTGCCCCTTTGCAATTACTGCTTCTGTCCTTCTCTACCTACATACCCTCAGAAAGCCACTGGCCACGCTTCAGATGGGTAATATTTTCTAGAATGAAACTATATGTGCTCTTAATGTGGTTTCTTTTCAAAATTATTTATTTAGTAAACAACCTGGCAAGTTCTCTGCTGATACAAACAGGGTTTCTACAATTAGCCCAATGCTGATAGTAACTGTACAACCCGCCCAGGCTTTTGCACTTTCTTTTGGAGGGCATACTTGGGCCTTTGCACTGAGCTACACCTCAGCCCTTTGTTTTTTGTTGAAAGAGGCTCTTAGTCACTAAGTTGCCTGGAGTGAGCTCTAACTTGTGATTTTCTTGTCTCAGCTTCCCACAGTGTGGTATTACAAGTGTGTGCCACCCCACCTAGAGAGGTGTGTGTGTGTGTGTGTGTGTCATTGTGTAGCTCAGATAGGCCTCAAACTCTCCATCTCCCTGCTTCAGCCTCCAGAATACTGGGGTTATGAGCATGCACCACCATACCTTCTTTAACTTGGTGCAATTATTTTGAAATTCATCCATAGTTTTGCTTGTATTAATAGTTCATTCCGGGCTAGCAAGATAGCTCAGCGGTCTAGAGCGCCTCTCAGGGACTGCGGTTCAAGCCCCAGCACCACATGCCATGCCAGGCCCTCCCCCCAGGGTGGGCTGAGCTGACCCCCCACCCCCGCAAAAAAAGAATCCGTGATGTGTAGCGAGACACTGTAATAAATAAGTGAATTAAAAAAAAAAAGTTCATTCCATGCTGTGCATCGTGGTGCACACCTGTAATCCCAGCACTCAGAAGGCTGAGGCAAGAGAATTGCCATGAGTTTGAGGCCAGGCTGGACTATATAATGAGACCTGGTCTCAAAAAAATGTTCATTTTGCTTTATTGTTGAGTAGTATTTTATTATATGGATCTAGGGCATTTGTTGATCTGTTACCCAGGGGATGGACGCTATGGTTGTTCCCCTGCTTGGTCATATGGTAGATATGTATTTGACTGTAAAATAAACTCTTTATCAAAGTGATTGCACCATTTTACACTTGCACCAGCAATGCGTGAGTTCCTAGGGCCAGGGAGATAGCTCAGCGGCACAGCACCTGCCTGGCAAGCGCAAGGTCCTGAATTTGTTTGTGGTACAAAAAAATCATCTAGTGTTGCTTTAGGTCCCTAAAGCACCTGGAATGGCCAGTCTTCCAAATTGCAGCCTTCTAATTCGTACATAGGACCACCCCATCGTAGTTTGTTTTTTTTTTTTTTCCAGTACCAGGGATTGAACTCAGACCCTTACGCTTGCCAGGGAAGTGCTTATTCTACTGAAACATCTCCTCCACCCTCCCATCATGGTTTCAGGTGGCATTTTTCAAAGAATAGTGAGGTAGGCATCTTTTCATGTTTGTCATCAGTGTGTCTTCTTTGAAATATATCTGCTTAAATCTTATTTTATTTATCTTTCTTCTAATGTATTTAGTACAGGGTCTACAGGGTCTCACTACACGCATTGGACTCAGTGACCCTCCTGTTTTCAGCCTCGCAAGAGCTGGGACTACATCGCATGCCACCACACCCAGTCTCAGTTGCCATCTCAGCGCGCCCCAGGAGGCGGGGCTGGCATAGCACGCTGGGCATTGAACCCTGGTCTCTGCGTCTGCCTAAGCAGGTGCTTTATAACTCTTCTCATTTTAAAAAGTTTGAGGAGCCAGGCATGGTGGTGCATACCTATAATCCCAGCACTTGGGAGGCTGAGGCTGGAGGATTGTTGTGAGTTCAAGACCAGCCTGAGCTACAAAGTGAGCTTAAGGCCAGCCTGAACTCATAGTGAGACCCTGTCTCAAAAAGACAAAAATAAATAAATAAAGTTTGAGGGCTGGGGAGATAGCTCAGTAGAATAATTCCTGGTTCCTCCTGGAGCCCTAAAATGATTGAATTTGTCTCTTTTCTTTAGCCTTCATCATCCACTCATTTGGGATATTTCTGACCTGCTCAGTCTGCAATAACTAAAGGTTAATAATAATGCAATAAACACTGAGCAATTCTCCAGTTCTCAGCAGAACCCAAATATGGGTCCTATAATTTAACCCATTCTGATATTAACTGTACCTGTGAGTCCCCACTACAGTAACAGATTTAATATAATACAATATGATATGATATGATATAAATGGATTTAAAATGTAGGCTTACAACGGCTGCCTGCAGGGTCAGGGATGGGAGAGTGCAGAAGGCCCAAGGATCCAGTTAAAAGCCAAGGCCTGGAGCTCAGCTTTGAGTTCTGTATGAGTTCCCATCAGAGAGCTGAAGGTCTAGGGAGGCAGGAAGCAGGAGGATCACTGTGAATGTGGGCTGCATAGTGAGACCCTGTCAAAAAAGAAAGAAAGAAAGCTGAAGGTCTGTGCCGGAAGCCCGGAGACGGATGCCAAGGCAGCGGCAAAGACTGGAGCTCCTCGGAAGAACAGAAGCAAGGCTTGCTCCTCCTTGCTTTTTGATTCAACCGGCCTATTGGATGGTGCCAGCCACACCCAGAATGGTGCTAAGCCAGTCAGAGGGCAGCTGTTGGCTCAAGTTGCCAAGGCAGCTAACCACTGCGCTAACCATCAAAAGTCAATGCAGATCAAGCAGGGGCAAGGGCGCAGGTCCCTAGAACAGCACGTGCCAGAGGTGACTTGCAGCTCCCCAGTTGTCGCCTGGACCTGTGCCCAGCCAGCTGCGTGTGGCTGCCTATTATCAAATCAGCCCTGTTTTTTATTCCATCTCACAGGCTACAAATCTCTCAAATGTTTTTGCAAAACTCAAAGGTTTCATTCACTAAGAAGCCACTGCTTGGGCTGGAGAGTGGCCTGAAACCTGCCTCCCTGAGGACACGGTGTAGAGCTTGAGATGAGACACAGCAAGGCCTGGGAGCGGCAGCTGCACCGGGGAGGAAGCAGCCGTCTGCACACACAGCCAGACCTCTGCCTCTTCCTGGGGAGCAGGGTCAGAGCACGCGGAGGCCTGAGGAGGGCCTGAGAGCAGTTTCTGGCCCACTGACATCAAAGATGTCACCATAGGCACCTGGACAGGTCAAGATGACAAAAGATTTGAGCTGGAAAAAAGCTGCCTCTGCCTTCTTAATTGATGATCACTGAGGTGGAAGTGTCACCTACAGCAGAGCTGTGGGCACACGCGAAGTGTCACCTACAGCAGGGCGGTGGGCGCACGCATGAGGAGGAGCAGGGCAGGGCTTCCGTCACTCTCCAGGCATCTGTCCCCGACCTGCCCCCGTGTGCTGGGAAGCCCTCCGAACCCCGAGGCCCAAGGCATTCTGGGGTTTAGCACCTGGGCATGACAGGCCTGGTCAGTGGCCACTGGGGACTGCGCTCCAACTCTAGCTCCTCTGCCACCCAGAGGTCACATGGGGCTGAAAGTTCTGGCTCTAGTCACAGGGCAGGCTCCTCCAAGAGTCGTGCATTAGCATCAGCTCAGGTGTGCTGGGAAGGGGACTGCTATTAATAACAACAAGGGGGCAGGGAGATGGCTCAGTGGAATAAGCCCTTCCCTGGCAAGCGCAAGGGCCTGAGTTCAATCCCCGCTTCCGCCAAAAAATAACAAAAAACGGGCCCAATCCTCTGGCCTCTTAGGAAGCCACGTGGGTTCTAGGCCCTCCATTCCAGGGACAAGAAACTGGAAACAAGTATCTATTTCTCTTTAGGTCATAAGCTTGTATTCTGCACCTTTATCAGATACACAGTCTGCAACTGTTTTCTCCCAATCTGACTCATCTTTTCATTCTTTTTTTAATGGTACTGAGAATAGAACTCAGGACCCTAGACTCGCCAAGCAGGTGCTTAGGTCACTGAGCTGTTTCCCCAGCCCTGACTTCATTCTTTTTTTTTTTTTTTTTTTTTTTTGTCTTTTTGAGACAGGGTCTCACTATGCAGTTCAGGCTGGCCTTAAGCTCACTTTGTAGCTCAGGCTGGTCTCGAACTCACAACAATCCTCCTGCCTCAGCCTCCCGAGTGCTGGGATTACAGGCATGCGCCACCATGCCCGGCTCCTGTCTTCATTCTTAACAGTATCTTTCAAACAGCAGGCACTCTTAGCTCACCAAATTATCAATTCATTATTTAGTTTACCAATTCATCACTTTCTTCTTTTGAAGCGTGCTTTTTAGTATTTGTTTGTGAGGTGAGGTAAGGTCTTGCCTGTAGCCCTGGCTGACTTCAAACTCCCAATCCTCTTGCCTCAGGAGTGCTGGGATTAGAGGCATGCACCACTTCAGTGGGTCATGCTTCTGATGTAGGTAAGAACATTTGGCCTAACTCATGACCACTAGGGTTTGGCCCTATATTTTACATTTTATAGTTGTATGCTTTGTTTTTTATTTTATGTATGTATATATGTATGTATGTATGCATGTGTGTATGTGTTGGTCCAGGGTCTCATTATGCAACTCAGACTCAGTGATCCTCCTGTTTTCAGCAGCGCCAGCTCTGGGATTCCAAGTGTGGACCACCATGCCTGGACTCGGTGGCTGGCTCAGTGTGCCCGGGGGGTGGGGCTGGCACAGCATGTGGTACTGGGGATTGAACCTTGGTCCCTTCACTTGCCTAAGGAGGCACTTAGTCTGCTGAGCTATCTCACCAGACCATAGTTGTATGCTTAAATTAATTAATTTATTTATTTTTGGCTGATCTGGGGATTGAACTCAGGCCCTTGCACTTGCCAGACAAGCTTTTATTCTACTGAGCCATCTCCCCAGCCCTGTATGCGTTATAACCAAGTCTGTGATTATAGACTGGAATTAGCTTTGAATTAGCTTTCATGTGTGGTGAATGCAGAAAACGAGAATTGAGACCCTTTCGTTGGTGGTGGCGGTGGCTTTCTGAGACAAGGTCTCATTATGCAGCCCAGGCTGGGCTCGCGCTCCCCCTCTCAAGTGCTGGGGTCATACTTGTGCTGCACACGCTGGCCCTCAAGTCCTTCTTCTGCATGTGGCTGTCCAGCTGTTGGCTGCCCAGTTGCTCCGGCAGCATCTGGTGACAAGACTGCTGCACTGCGTTTCCTCTGCACTGCTGACAGGCTCCTCCGGCCTCTGCTCCCTTCCACCCATCTCTTCATCTGTCTTTACACAAGCGCCACTCACCTCTGGCACTGTAAGCTGGAATTCAGCAGCATTTCTCCAACTTTATTCTTTCTCAAAATTGTTTTAGGTATTCCGTGTGAATTTTAGAATCGCTTTGACATTTTCTACAGAAAAGCATGGTGTACCCCATGTCACTAGCTTTGAATTCAGTTTCCACTCCAGTGGCCGGGGAGTAGCTTAAGTGATACTTTAAGAGATGGATCTCTTAGCCGGGCGTGGTGGCGCATGCCTGTAATCCCAGCACTTGGGAGGCTGAGGCAGGAGGGTTGTTGTGAGTTTGAGACCAGCCTGAGCTACAAAGTGAGCTTAAGGCCAGCCTGAACTGCATAGTGAGACCCTGTCTCAAAAAGACAAAAAAAAAAAAAAAAAAAAGAGATGGATCTCTTGCTATGCCTGTAAACAACATGTCCTCCTTTTCAGTCTTGCCCATGTGTGTCCTCTCCCTTCCCTTTGGCTTTCTCCTGTCTGGGAGAGGAGGAGGAAGAGGCTATGAGGGACACTGGCCTCCCTCCCACTCCATCCCTGGGTCCACAGTGTCCAGGGCATCCAACCACTCATATCCACATGAAGGACTCATCTGGAGCTGTGTGCCTCTCTGGGAGTAGGAGAGGTGAGGAGACAGGCAGGGCAAATCTCCAGTCCTTGAACAGGGTCCCTGACCAGGAGACACTTTTCGTCTGGGCGAGAGTGATGAGGTGACCCCCAGCAGTCTCCCAGCAGCTGCCTTTCAGGCTTGGGACCCAATCCCTCAGTGTGGTTGCTTGGCATTTCTAAAGTCAGCAGCAGGCAGTCACTCTCAGCCCCAGAAGGATGCCGGAAGAAGGGCCCTGGACCTAGGATGATTTTTCTAACCTGTTGCTGAGGCAGGGCTAAAAGAAAGAGAGACCCCACCTGACGACACAAGGTTGAAGTGCGGCATCTAACCGTTTATTACCTGTGGATCAAGCTTCTTTAGCTAGTCACACTTCTCTGCTTCTGTCTACTTTTCAACAAACAGCACAAAAATCACCCAGGCTCCCCTGCTTTATGGGGTGAGGAAGTCCCTCAAGCCATGCAGAACTCCTATTAAATACACATGTTCTCTCAGAGGGGCCTCAGCCCAGAGTCTAGGGTTCGAGAGGGAAAGATCTTTCTCGTCTGCTACAGTCTCAGCCCTGCTCCTGTGGATCTGAGTGCCAGGTCTGGGGTGTAGGCACCTCTGTGGTGTGCAGGACAGCGGGCAGAAGGTTCTTTGATCCTTGGGGGGCAGAGCACTGGCGGGGGATGCCAGTAGCTGTGAACACCACACGTCAGTCACCATCTCATGTTCCTGGCAGTGGCCCTGGCAAGGATCCTGGCTTTGTCTGTTGGAATCGCCTGTGCAACAGGCCGGGAGGCCCCCAATCAATGGTGGACGGGTCTATTCCAGGGGACACAGATGTCCTGCAGAGATCCGCAGGCTGATGCTACCAACTTGGAGAGCAATTAAGTAGGTTTGAGGTGGCTGTACTCATGGGTCAGAAGACTCGGGGCTGTTAAGAGGCTGCGCAACCTGAAATCGTTCTACAGGACCCCTTAATTCCCATTTAAACTTCACCATGCTTGGCTCTTTTTTTTTTTTTTTTTTTTTTTTGCTGTAATTTAAAAATATTTTACTTTTCATAGCAGTGTCATTACAGAAAGAAAGAAAAAAAAAAAAAAACCTAGGATGAAGTCCGGGCATGGTGG
Source organism: Ctenomys sociabilis (assembly GCA_004027165.1). Taxonomy (NCBI): domain Eukaryota; kingdom Metazoa; phylum Chordata; class Mammalia; order Rodentia; family Ctenomyidae; genus Ctenomys; species Ctenomys sociabilis. The sequence goes on along the minus strand of PVKA01005644.1, from coordinate 14,827 downwards.
CACACACCTGTAAACCGTGTGTTGGAGAGGCTGAAAAACAGGAAAATCACTATGAGTGTGAGCTGTGCAGTGAGACCTTGTATCAAATACATGAATGCTGGAGCCCCTGAAGCTACGAAATTGATCAAATGTGTGTAAGCGGGACTGGGCCTCAGAGCCTAAAGTAAACAACCTTCCTCAGTCCTGAGATAAATATCCCGTCTGGGTAAGGCCAGCTGTTAGTTGCTAGGCAACCTTGTGTCACTCATCACTAAGTTTACAAAGGTATAAATAAAAGTTGGTTTTGTTGTGGGGTTATTTTGCCTACCAGGCAGACCAGTGACCACCCAGCCCAGCTTTTGTCTTCTTGCCTATTTTTCTCATTCCTGCCACCATTTTTCCCTGGGTGGAACTCATCTGACTGAGACCAATGGGTCTCTACACATAAGTGAAAAAAAAAAAAAACTACTAGGAAAGCATTCAGGGGCTTGTCATAGAGAGACAGCCCCACCTGAAGCAGTCTTCTCGCAGCCTCACTACTGACTTTTACACAACTGGGAGAGTGGGGGGACATCATGTAGGCAGGAAAGGGTTGGGAATTCCCCACAAGCCTCCAACAGGGGTAAGAATTAAGTAGCCTCATATATCACAAAAGCAGGACTTGGGGTGGCTCAGCCCTGAGCTAAGAGGTGTGGGGAGAGGGGTCAAGCTTGTGCTTCCCGTCTTGTCATTGAAGTGACCTCAGCAGGGAGCCAGCCAGACAGGAGTGCTGCTCCGGATCCAAGGGGAGTGAAATATATTCAAGAGATGTGGTCCAGCCGGACAGAAGCACGGGAAGAATTCACAAAGCTGCCAAGCAGAGAACAGAGGCACTCTGAAGTAGGGGGTTAGGCTGCACATTCATGTCTGACTTGGTATTTAGGGATGGTACGGACTATGCGGAGGCGAAATAGTCCACACCTCCTCAGCCCTGGGTGGCAGAGGGCGCAGCTGTGGGCAGTCTGTACGAACTCAGGTCACATTGGTGCTGGCTCAGATCGACCTGTTAGGTCCCCCCGCTACCCAGGGCACAGCGCAGAATCCCCATGGCAGTCTAGAGATCAGCTGGGAAGCCCTGGACACAACCCCCTCCACGGTACTCATCAATCGCCTCGGGCAGCAGAGTCTTTGACCAGTGCAGTCAGCAGAGCTCCCCACTTGGTGACAGGAATGTGCTGCTCCTGTGACCCCCAACAAGTGCAGAGCATCCGTGCCTGGAATTAGTGTAGACCCCAGAGCAGCGGGAAATAATTGGGGTACAACTCCAGCATCAAGCTGAATGACGAGATGCGCCCAGTGAGCCCAGATTTACGGGTTGGCCTGGCTGCCCTCCTCCTCAGCCGCCCAGAGCTCCCACCTAGCAGAACCAGCTCCCGGGAAAGGCCCGCTGCCAATCCCTTCACCTTTTTATTTTTCACCAGGGATGGATTTCACAGCCTTCATGCCTACCGCATTTTAAAACTTTAAACAAACAAACAAAAAAATGAGACAGGGTTTTACTGGGTCACTAACCGAGACTAGGTTTGAACCAGCGCTCCTCCTGCCTCAGCCCCGCAGAGTGCTGGAATGTCGGGAGTGGCCACCGCACCCGCCCGCTCACTTCATCTTTGACGTGCCGGAAGTCTCTCCTCTGGCAGCCCTGCTCCAGATGCAGATGCTGGCCTGGTGGGGAACTCTCAGCCCTCGGCTAGTAGGTTGGCTGGGGACAGCACTGGCCAGGAAAGCCCTGTGGCGTCGCTGAAGTCCCTCCCTTTTGAGCTCAGAGATTCCAGGACAGAGGAGAACGGCCTGAACGGGAAGCAGCAGCAGGTGAGATTATAACCTGCAGCCCAGTACTGCTCCAAGCCACGGTCAAGGCTGCCAGGCACTCTGGACAGTGGGCAAAACTAAGTCCAGAAGAAGGAAACCTAGGCCATGTCTCAAGAAATCCTGGTGTCCTCAGAGGCCTGGCTGAGACACTGCTGGATCCATCTCCAGAATTTCTTACCCAGCAGGTCTTGGGGGAGGGATTACAATTAAGACAACTTCCTGGGTGACACTCATGCTTTGGGGACCGCACTTTGCAAACCACTGAACCCGCACCAGGCTCAGGGAGCTTGTTTCTGGTGCTGGAGCTTTATTAGATGGGGCAGTGGGAGCTGCCGGAGCCAGGAGTTCCAAGGGTAAACGCCAGGGTAAGGGAAACAAAGCTTCTCCCTCCTGCACAGCCTGTGGCTGATCTCCCAGGACACCATGCAGAACCCCCTGCAAGATGAGGCAGCGGAGGCCTGGCCCTGTCCCCAGAGGGGTCTGGGGACTGCCTTCCCTAGGTAATATACCCTGAGCAGCAAGCAGCTGGCCCGAGGCTCAGGGCCATGGGACCCAAGGGAGCCACCCTTGCCTCTGTCCAGGTGACAGAAGAACCACCCAGCTCCAGGCTTCTGGCTGCCCCTTGCAAAGGCTCTGTCCAGCCCCCCCCCCCCCCGTGGTCAGCTTCGCTGGCCCATGGCCCCAGGGAGCCTTCAGATGGAGCGAGACACAGGCCAGGTTTCTGGCAGAGAGGTTCCTTTGCTGCCCCTGGACACAGAGCCCAGGCTTTCTTCATCTTGTTCTTTTCCCATCCCCCTGGCTTTGCCTGGGTTGAAGCCAGGTTGCGGCTCCTTCCGATCCAGTTTATAGACATTGGAAAGAGGATGTAAAGAAGACAGAGGTTAGGGAGAGGAACTAGAGACTCACACCTGTTAGCTTGGTGCTCTAGGAGGCTGAGACGGGAATCCCAAGGTTGAGCTTAGTCTGAGCAACATAGCAAGATCCTGACTCAAAATTAAAAAAGGAAGAAAGAGGCCTGGGGGATGGCTCAGTAGAATAAGCGCTTCCCTGGCAAGCGCAAGGGTCTGAGTTCAATCCCCGGTTCTGCCAAAAAGAAAGAAAGACAACTGCACCTTAAGGTGACCTAGGAATAGCCATACAACCACAGGAGCCAGGGAAGAAACAGGTCTCTGGGCAGCCACAGCAAGTGACCAGGTGTTTCCTGATGACCACTCATGTGAGCTCGTGTGGCCAGAGCTCCCTATGCCACAGAGCTCTGTGGTGAGGACAGCAAACGTGAGCCCTGTACTGGCCGTGGGGACACTGGAAGCACCCCCACTCAGCGGACTAGGGTGCCTAGCACACCCTGCCGTGCCACTGCCGGGGCACTGCACAGAAAGCCATCATGTGGGTTTGGTGCAGTCCCTGGAGGGCCAGGCTTCACTCTTGTCATTTCTCTTCCATTCAAGAAAGCTCAGCAGGATATGAGTGAGATAAAGTGATAATGATAAGGATGACCTTTGGCAGGCTCAATAAGAAGAAAATAATTTCCAAGCTTCACTTTTTTTATTAGCCACAAATTACTTGTAAAAATCTCCTTCCTGGGGGAACTACCCACTTGGGCCCCCCCTCCTGTCCCTCTCTCGGATAGGAGCTTTCTTTCTCCCAATAAATCTATTCTGCTCATTAAAAAAAAAAAAAAAAAAAAAAAAAAATCTCCTTCCTGGTCATGACACACAGGTGTGAGCCTCTGCCTCTGCTTGGGAGGGCCGGCGGGAGGGGATCTGCAGTCCCGTGACAGCAGCCTTATTGCTCCGGGTGGGTCAGGCTGACCCTGGAGGTCCTGGGGGAACCGGCCCTCCTCTCACTTCACCCAGTACCCGGGGTTCATCTTACCCCCAGTGTGAGTTAAACTTAACTTCCTGGTGGTCCTCCTGTTAAACCCAAGAACCTGTAGGCCTGGGGAAGGAAGTTCTCAGCCTCCCGTTGCAGCCTGCACAGCAGCCTCTGCCTGAGGGCTCTGGGGCCCAGGTGGGGATAACGCTGCAGCTGAGCTGGGAGTGATCACAACACAAGGGTCCCCACTTCTGCTCACAGACGGGAGGGTTGGGCTGAGCCCTATCAGTGCTGCTCAGGGTGTGGCCCAGGGGTCCTGCTGGGCTCAGAAGTGACCTCTCTCTGGGGTAATGTCATGGAGGGTGGCTTCCCTGGGCCTGTGGGAGAGGCAGGCCAGGCTCAGTCCTTGTCCTGTGCCCTCTGGGGTAGCAGGCTAGCCACAAGCCAGCAGCCAGGGACGGCCTTTGGCTAGGCCTTGGCCAGGTGCTGCCTGGGGAGAGGGGATACTTGGCTGCAGGGGTGAGGGGCGCCCAGCTGCAGAGACCCTGCAGTCTCTGGGGCTGCCAGTTCCCAGCCTGGGCAGAGGGGCCTCGCTGGGAAGTCATCGCTCTTCATCTTGTTAGCTGCGGCCACTGGGCCTAGGGCCACTGGCACAAGCTCCTTCTAAGTGTGTGGGCGCACTCCCCTCCCCTCCTCGCCCCTGCACCCTCTTCCCGAGCCAGCATGCAGAGGAGGGGGCAGAGTGCTGACCACCCGGATTGCATCAGCACACTCCGGATGTGATGCGTAATGAAGCAACCACTGTGCCTCATAAATAGGTGCGAATTACATGTTAAATTGTTGTGGCTCTCTGGCCTTCATAGACAGGTGATGGGGAGGCTGTGGTTCTGGCTGCCACCACGTCACCCTGCCCTGTCCTGCTGGCCTGCTTCTGGGCAGCATTAGCAGAAACTGGTTGATTCAGGCCCGGTGGCTGTTGTTCTAAGGATTTTGAAAGTATTGAGGGCTGGGGAGACCGTGTAGTAGCATAAGCACCTGCCTGGCAAGCACAGGGTCCTGAGTTCGATCTCTGGTACCAAAAAAAAAAAAAAAAAAAGTATGAAGATGCAGCTTTGCCATCACGTTCTCTGCCTGCACGAACTGAGCAGCTGAACCAGGAATCCCTGGCAGAAGCCAGGCCTGTTCCACATCCCTTGTACATGGCCTGGTTGTGCAGTCTTGAGCCCAGAGGAGGAGTGGGGGCTCCTTGGTGCCCTTCACTGGCTCAGGCAAGCTGTGGGGCCCTGGAGCCCATTGCTGCCCTGGTGGGGTGACGGCTGCACTCTGCCCTCAAAGTAGATGCGGCCCCCAGAACTCCAGATGGTGTAGTTATTGATGATGAGGTCGTACCAGAGGAAAACGGGCCCTGGAGATGACCAGCGTCCTGCAGAAGAGCAAGGCACCAGGCTGAAGCCTCCAGTTGTTTGGGGCCCTCGGGCTGCAGAACCCTTTCTGCAGGCGTGGGAAGCCATAGAGAGGTGGAAGAGCTGCACCCCACGGCACCCACTTCCGTGGCATGAACATGCTCTGTGCCCAGCAGACCCATCAGTCACTATGTCCTCCCGGCAGCCCCCTGTGGGAACTGGGTGCTGAGCCCTGGGGTCGAAGGCGGAGGCTGGGCCTGGCCACCTTCATCTCCTGCAGCGTCAGGGCATCAGCTGCAGAGCCTGCTGGAGACAGACCTGGGGCATCTGTGAGGCACACGTGCATCTTCTGAGTCCACGCCTCAGCCACACAGCAAGCTATGACAGGCCATGAACCTGCAGAGAGGACTGGGAACCCTTGGCTCCTCAGGAATCTGCACACCAAGGGCTGCGGCATAGGCCCTCTCTTGTCCTAGGGGCAGCAGCGTGCAGGCTCTGAACAGCTCAGCCCTGCAAGCCCTGGCTCCCCCTGACCCCATGGCTAATCTAGGAATGGCTTCGGTGCTTTGCAGAGCAGCTGCAGCAGCGAGCCGCCACTCCTGTTCCTGCCCTGCTCGCCTCCCTCTCCACTCTGGCAGCAGATGAGGCCCAGGGGCTCCGAGGGGTTGCGTACGTACTTGACCTAAGGTTGCTGTCGCAGAGCAGGCCCAGAGCAGGAGCCTTTGCCCTGACTCCAAAGCAGGCAAAGCCCCATCTGCGCTGTCCGGGAGGGGAACTTCGTCTGCTGGGCCTGCAGAGCCCCAGGTGGCCTGATGACCCTGGAAGGGGAGTGCAGGCACGAAGGCCCTTCTGGAGATACCTTGCACCTATGAATCCAGGAGAGTCTCTGTGCTTGGTTCTGGGTCCATTTTTAGCCCCTCAATCTTCAGTGGTCAAGGTGTGGCCTGAAGGCCTGCGGCCTCTGCGGGCAGAGGGCAGGTGGTACATCGCCACCTGCTGAAATGCCTGTGGCACCGGAGCTTAGCCGCTTGGCCCAGCTGGTGCCAACCTGTCAGCTTGCACTGTTTTCTCTGAAGCCCAAATAGCAGTGCACCACCTCCCTCAACAAAAGGCCAGCTGGGACTTGGATTCTGCTCTCCGAATGAGTGTCACGGCAAGTGCCCGAATCAGAGTTAGGGCTTCTGTTATAATACGCACGTTGGGGGGGGGGGGCAGATCACAGAGTTACAAAAATGACGGGGAACCGATTCTGAGAAATCGGTGCAGCTATTAACATGTCAGGCTGTTTCTCCGCATGAAAAGGTGTTTATAATATACATTGGGAGTAAAAAGAACAGGTTACAAAACTGTGTAGCATAACCCATTTTGTATTTAAAAATATAGCTACATATCAAAATTGTCTAGGAGGCATGTACTGATGTCATAATTGTTATCTCTGGGTGGTGAGATTCTTAGGTGATTTTATTTTCTTGTGTTTATTTGAGTTTAAAAAAATTTTTTTTTTCTTTTTTGGTGGAACCAGGGATTGAACGCAGGCCCTTGTGCTTGTCAGGCAAGCACTTATTCTACTGAGCCATCTCCTCAGCTCTTTTTAAAAATTTTTCCCCAAAATTAATAATGCTTAAATTGATGTACAACAAATTTAGTGGTAAGGGTGGACCTGTAACAGAAACCCCTGGTGCTGGTCTCAAACCAAATGCAATAAATATACATATTTTTTTCTTTTTTTTAAAGTGTCTTGCTATGTTTCTCTCTCTCTCTCTCTCTCTCTCTCTCTCTCTCTCTCTCTCTCTCTCTCTCTCTCTCTCTCTTTGAGACAGGGTCTCGCTATGCAGTTCAGGCTGCCTTGAGCTCACTTTGTAGCCCAGGTGGTCTCGAACTCGCAACAATCCTAAAGCCTCAGCTTCCCAGTCTCAGGGATTATAGTGTGCACTACCATGTCTGGCTAAAGGCAGCTTTTTGGTTTTTGCTTTTTCCTGTTTTGTACCGGGGATTGAACTCAGGACCTTGTGCTGGCCAGGTGTGCACTCACGCTGCTGAGCTATCTCCCCGACCATTGCTATGGAATTTAAGCTGCCCTTCCACTCACCATGTAGTCCAAGCTGGGTCGAACTCAGCAGTCCTCCTGCCTCTGCCTGCCAAGTGCTGGGCTTACTGGCATGTACCACCATGCCTGGCTCTTCTCATGTTTTAAACCTACTTTGTTGAGGGGGGGAGAGATTGGCTCAGTCTGCCTTAAGTGGTGGGGGTCTGGTAAGGCACACGGAGCTGGGGATCGAACCATGGTCCCCTGCGCCTGATTGGGTTTGCCCCAGCAGGCGCTTAAACAACTGAGCTAACCGGCAAGCTCACTGAACCTACTTTTGTATTTTGAAAAACACAAGGTCCATGGAAAAGTTTCAAGGAAGACACAGTCCGTAGCCAGGTTCCTTTCACCTAGATAGATGGATTGTGATGTTCAGGCCACGTTTGCTTTCTCTGAACAGTCATGTTTCCTGGTAAAGCCCTCACCCACCCGCCGCAGTGGCTCCAGGGAGTGATTTAATGGCAGGAACAGCAGGTAGTTGGGCAGTGCGGCTGCCTGGGGCCGAGGGGAGGTGGTGGCCTCCTGTGCAGAAGCTTCCCACTCTGAGGTGTAGTGGTTAGTGCCCACAGCACATCAGGAAGGAAGCAGCCTGCAGGTGTGAGCTGTGGGTCTGTTCCGTAGGGCTGAGGGCAAGCCACAGACAGACACTGTGGCAGTCGGGAGCGTTGTGGCTGTTTAGCGCTGTCCTAGAGGGCAGAAACGGTCCTGCGGGCTCTGGTGCCTGCACTACCGCCCAGCTGAGTGGGGAGACCACTAGCTCCTGCATTCTCTGGACACCATGCTGGTTGGGCCTGGCCCCCTGGCTGTCTATACTGTGTGAAGTTCGTTTCTCGAGGCCTGGGCCCTCTACACCAGGGACTCTCCTCAGAGGTGACACCTAAGAGGGCTGCCCTGAGCTCACAGACCCTAATCCAGGAGGGAGAAGGGTCGAGAGCTCCATGGGTAAGGATACCATAGCTGGGGGACTAAGACAGCCTCTTGGGCTAGGCCCTCCTGAGGATGCCTGAGATATGAAAAGACTCTGACAGTCCCTGTACCCCATTCAACCCTCACACTCCCTTCACTCACCCCTGCTACAACCGGGACAGAGGCATGGCTTGGGAAGTCCTGGTCCCCAGGCCTCTGAGGCTCTAAGCAGGGCCCTCAGGAGCTATCTATGGCCCTCCCATACCTCCCACAGGTACCTCCTGAGGCCTGAGGCCCCGCTGGACAGTCCCAGACCTGTATCAACAGCCCTGCACCACGCCCTAAGCCCCCACGCCACTGCCCACATCTCAGTCCTGGTACCCAGAGTGGCTTGCATGTGGCCAGCACCCAGGAGACAGTGTAGGTCACCCCTCCAGCTGCGACTCTGGGGCTCCTTTGGGTACCTCAGAGCTCTAGGGGGTTCTTTGTGTTTCTCTGGGACATCAAACAAGGGCAAACTAGCTTGTGCGCAGGACAAGTGTGGAGTGAGCTGTCAGAAAGTTCATATCCAGAGAGGGGCCTTCAGGGAAGGCTGTTGAGTAAGGGCTGGCCCAGTGAAGACAGGACTCCGTTCATTCACTTGTTCAACAAGCATTCATTTATTTGTGCATTCATTTAATCACTGGGGCTCAAGATCAAGCCGTAAGCCTTGTGCGTGCTAAGCGAGCTCTACCACTGAGGTGCATCTCCTGCCTAACAAGTATCTACACACAACCTTGCGTACTAGTCACTATGTTCTGTAGCAGGTCTTGAGAAGTACTCACTAGCTCCAAAGAGTTCACCATCTAAAAGGAAGAGCTGGGTGCAGTGGTGCACACCTGTAATCCTAGCTCTCAGGAGGCTGAGGCAGGAGGATGGCCATGAGTCGGAGGCCAGACTGGGGTACATAGTGAGTTCAAGCCCAGGCTGTACTACATAGCGAGACAGACAGAGAGAGAGAGACAGAGAGAGAAATGGATAAGTGAACAATTGTCGAGCCATTCAGTAAGTACCATGATGGAACCAGAATCAAGTACACAGATGGAAGAACTAACTCTGTGGTGTGGGTCAGGGAAAGGCTTCACTGGGGAAGTAGCATTTAAGCTGGGTCTTAAGACATGCCTAGGAGTTTTCCAGGCATTAGGGAGAGTTCCAGCTGATAGAGGAAACAGGAAAAGCAAAAGCCCCAACCAAGTAAGCCCAGGAAGGCTTGTGTTGGGCCAAGGAGGCACCACAGGGCAGGGGAAGGACTGTGGAAGTGTGTGGGAGGCAGGGAAACCCTGGGGATGGGCTGGGGAGGCCTAGGGGCTCTCAGGGTAGCAGAGGCAGGTTTTAGGGAGAGTCGAATCCTGGAAAGAGGTGGCCTCACAGCTCTGGCTCCTCATAGCCGTCACCTCTGCTCTCTCCCTGCAAGCTCTTGGGGACCGAGTCCTGGGTGGGGAGAGGCTGGGCTGAGCCCCTGGAGCAGGAGACGGATGTCAGGGCCTGGCCACCATGGACAGCTCTCTGGGCTGGCAGTGCCCTCTGAGGGATGAGCCGTGGCCATGTCCCCTCCTACGTCTGGCCCCCTGAGCCCTGCAGGTGCAGCTGCAGAAGGCGGTGCAGGCTCTCTGAGGCGTCAGAAAACCACAACGTGCAGTCTCCTGTCCTGCCGGTGACGCAGTTCATCCCCAGCACCACTCCTAGGCTCCCGACAGTGGAGAGCAGAGGCTGCACCTTCGCCCCACCCAGCCCTGGCCAGGAAACAGCAATGTGCAATCTGTATGGGGCCCAGGCCACACATTCAACACCAAACATCTGTAGGCGCAGTGAGCTTTCCAGAGAGGGGGTCACTGCCATGTCAGCTGCAACCTCGCGCTCACGGAGCACTGTGGAAAGGAAGGCGCCCTGGCCCTGGAGCTCCCGAGCACAGTGACCACTTTAGAGCTTGCCAAATCCCCAGCAGGTGTCACAGAGCCATGGTGGGAGGAGGGCAGCCAGGGGACCTGCCCTGGGTAGATGGGTGGTCTGAGGGACCAAGGGTGGAAGGGCTGCCCCTCAGGCTGCACTGGGAACTGGGGGGCTGGGGGCAGGAGGGCACCTCAGCTGGGAGCGATGGTGCAACCAGCAGGCAAGCAGATGGAGAGCTCAGGGAGCCAAGTGGCGCTGTATGGGGTGCAGGGACTCTGGAGCTGTGACCACCGATCCAGTGAATTAGCAGACCAGGGGTGATCACCCGACCTGGCCCTGCCACGCAGCCTGAGCTGTGGACCAGGAGGACAGGGTGCACGGGAGTAGGCAGGAGTAGGGCGAGGCTGTGCGTGTCTCACTGGATGAATCCACTACTAGGGTTAGGGTCCTGTGGACGCCAAAGGGACGGTGTTTCTGAGGCAGGAGGAGGTGGTGGACGGCCCATTAAAGGCCTCCCACCCTGCGGGCCCTCATCCTAGATGCAGACCCGCATCTGAGTCCCTGGGGTTTTTGGACACTGGTGGGCTGCTGGGATGGAGGTGGGGAGATTTCCAGGGCTCAAATCATCCAGGTAAGTGCAGCGGTGGTGGGGCCCATCCAGTTCCCAGTGCCTGGAGCCTGTGAGTCATGGGACAGAGTGAGGAGAGCTGCAGGAGCAGAATAAATAAAAGCAGTGGGCAGACGTGTCTCCTGCAGGCCTGAGAGGGGGGAGTGGCTGCCAGTGCCCCGCAGGGAGGCTGAGACATGAGTCACCCCCAGACACTGACCCGGCAGCACCCAGCATCCCTGCAGAGGGAGGTGGCACTGGGGGTTCCGTCAGGCTGTCCCCTTGGCTTGAGAAAGTTGTCACCCTGCCCCCTAACCCCATTGTCAGCCACAGCTCCTCTGCCACTCTTGTCCTTAGGCCCCCGGTAGTCCCATGGAGAACCTCAGAACTGTGCCTGGGACAGTGGCTTGCACAGGGGAGACCAGAGCACCCCTGGCCTCAGAGCTATCCTGCAGGCCCCTCTGTGTGAGGCAGTGGGACTGCTGTGACACCCGGAGAGAGGGAGGAGTCTGTCACCAAGTTCTCAGTGGCCGTCTTCCTCCAGGGCCTGTCTGTGTGTGCACCTCCTCTGAGAGGACCCAGCTGAGCCAGGTCTGCTGCCACAGGGGTGGCCTTTGACCCCCACAGAGAAGGTCCAGGCCACCCCCAGCTGGGTGGGCTCTTTCCTGCAGCCCTTGGAAGGCAGAGGGAGCCTGTCTGGGGGAGCCCTGTAGGCTGACCCCTTCATTCCTGGAGGGCCAAGCGTCAGCCTAGGCTGACAACCCCTCAGATCCCCATTCAGGGGAGGGGGGGCAGTGTCCCATAGGCTGATGCTAGAGGCTTTTGCCAGCCTGGGCAGAGAAGGGTGGGGTCTGTGTGTAGTAGCTGAAATCCTGCTTGACCCTCGGGGAGGCCCTGTCTGTCTATTAGGGTGTGAGTTTCCCTACAACTGGACGGACCAGTGTCTACGCATGCAAAATGCCCCAGGCCGGGTGCAGGCTTACACCTACAACGTCTGCCCTCTGAGAGGCTGAGACAGGAAGACTGAAAGTTCCAGTACAACCTAGGAAATTTAGCACCCTAGTGACACCCTATGTCAACATAGAGGACTGGGTACAGCTCAGTGTGAAGGTCTGGGTTCCATCCAGATACAAAAAAAGAATCCTAAAGCAAAACAAACACAGAAGCAACGTAGCTTTCTTCTCTATGTTTGCTGTTCCTTTTCATCTTTCCAGCAGGGAGCGCGGAGGGTTCTGGAAGGTTTGTCTGCTCTTCCCGAAGCTTTGCCTGCATCTTCCCTCCAGCTGCAGAGCAGGGCTGTGGTCGGCCACCGAGGAGTCTCTGGACTTTGAGCAGGGCCAGGCTGTGAAACGAGTGTCTCCAACTCTCCTTGGAGCAGGGCAGAGCCACACATACTGAGGGGCTGCACAGCTGTCCCTGGCTCTCTCTGGGACACATGATGGGGCAGTGCCCCCACCGGAGGAGGTCCTTGGCGAGCTGCCTGCACCCAGGTGTGGAGACCTGGTGGTGACTTGAGGCTCTCATTAGGGGTGGTTATTGGGAACAGGAGTCAGAGCTCCCTGCGGCTTAAGTTTAAACTTTAATTAGCTAATTTTGTCTTGGCTTAAGTTTAAACTTAAATTATTTATTTAGTTATTTATTTAGTTAGTTTTTTTAACAAAATTTGTAGTTCAGGCTGGCCTTGAGCTCACTTTGTAACCCAGGCTGGTCTGGAACTCACAGTGCAACTCACAATGCAACATCCTCCCCCAGAGTGCTGTGATTCCAGGCACTTGTCATCACACTCAGTTGGGTTCTTTTGTTTGTTTGTTTGTTTTGTGGAACTGGGGATTGAAATCAGGCCCTTGCCAGGCAAGCGTTTATTCTACTGAGCTATCTCTCCCTGGCCCCCTAGTTTAAATTTAAAAGTTAAATGAGTTAAAAGCACTGGGGAGGCTGAGGCAAGAGGATTGTGATTTTGAGGTGAGACTGGGTTGCATAGGGAGACCTTGTCTCAGAGAAACAATGTAGTTCAAAGTGAAATTTAAAAACCAATTCCTGGCCAAGTGTGGCGCTGGAGGGCTGGCTCACAGGCAGGTGTCTCCCAGGGCCCGGCCCCCAGAAGCAGAGCCTCGGGCGTGGGGTGCACAGAATTGCTGTGAGGATGCCTCCCAGGAAGCACCTCCGGGTCCCTGAAGAGCAGAAGTGAGCTCCCTAGCACACGCAGGTCTCGGGGATGTTACTGCCCTGTTGTCCCTGGGGCTAAGAGCCACATGCTGGGAGCTGGTGGTGGCACAGTGAAAAGATGTTTCCCAGCCCATCCCCCCTGCAGGTGCACACATGCACACACACACACACACACACACACACACACACACACACGAGTGTACATACAGATACAGACCCACAGGCACACACCATCTGCACAGAAGGTCCTTCGCTCAGGGAAAGCCTGTCTCCCACCAGCTGGGGCTTCCAAGCCTATTCTAGGTCATAGGCCTAGGGTGAAGGCCTGGCCTTCTCTCTCAACAGATCCTGACGGATGACGGGGAAGATTTCTTTTCCGCTGTGTAACTGGGTTTACAGCAATGGCACCTTTAGTAAAGACAGGTTAACAAACTGATTTACTCATAGGCAAGCGTGCCACAGCCTTTCGTTATCACTGAAAGCTTGGAAAGGATCGCTGCTGTATGAGACACAGCGGCTTCAGAAACAGACGCCCAGACATGGGACATCTGTATTTTTTTGCCTCACTGTCATGTAAAAGTGAACAGACACAAGGATGTGGCCTAAGGCTGGCTTAGCCAGGCCACTTGCTCAAGGGCTACGTTGGGGCCAGGGAGATGGCTCAGTAGAATAAGCGCTTCTCTGGCAAACGCAAGGGTCTGAGTTCAATCCCCAGTTCTGAAAAAATAAATAAATAAATAAATAAATAAATAAATAAATAAATAAATAAATAAATAAAAGGCTGTCTCCTTTTTTGTTACTGGGAATCAAACTCAGGACCTCAGTGCTTGCTGGACAGGTATTTAAGCCTCTGAGCTACAAGGCCCATTTGTTCAGAGATGTCTGAGTCCCTTTGTCTTCAGATCCAGCATTGCTCTTTGCCTCTGGGCACAGTGGGAATTCTTCCATGGCTGCAGGGTAGAAGGGCAGGAAATGCAGAGACTGTCTGCTTTGCTGCTTTCTCAAATATCAAGGGACCATATTTGGGGTAACATGTGGCCCCAACACCCGGGCCCTGCAGGGTGAGCTCCTGGGACCCAAGCGCCCACAGCCTGCTTTAGAGGCACCTTTCTTTTCTCTAAATCAGTGTTTTACAACCTTTTAAACCCTTTTTGCCCACTTTGGTGAACAAAAACCTCTGGAATTTTCATAAGTCATCGCTGCCCCTTTCTGGCCTCCCCAGTAGTCTGTAATCTGTGTTACAAAAGCAAAGTTTCCCCCTCATTTTCCAAATAAAATTTACTTGCCAGTGATATTGGATGCTCCATCCAAAAGGGATTTTATAGGGACCCTCCCTATAGTGTCAGGCTGTGGCCTGGGGCAGGCCAGGAGGGGCAGGCCCCACTGCTCAGCCAAGGCAGGGAACCAGGGGGTGGGGTGGGGGTGGGGATGGCCGAACTGTGCAGAGAGAGCCGTGTGGGGCGGATCAGAAACAGAAGCCACCGTCCCAGGTCGGCTGTGGGGCATCTCTAGTCTCTATGGGAGCCAGACAGAGGTCTAGGGCAGCTGTGGAAGCGAGGAACATTAAAAAGAACACAAAATGAAGCACTCTCGGGGAGTATGGGGTCTGTCTTTCCTGCCTCAGTCACAGCGCTTCCTTCCTTGTGTGAAGGGGATGTCTGCAAGACAAGCCATCCTTGGGCTCTGTGGCACCGCAGGCCTCTGGAGAGTCGCTGCCTTGCTCTGCTAGCCAGGCCTCGCTGGGCCAGGCAGACTCCAGCCACGCCAGCCAGCAGTGAAGGCAGGGGAGGGAAGAATGGGGAATTCTGTTTCACCAAAGCAATGATGGACACATGTTTTTAAACTGCAGGAAAGGCAAAATAGCTCAGTGGATTAAAGCTCCTGCAAGCAGGCACAGGGGCCAGGGTTCGATCCCCAGGCCTGCCCCCAGGGCACCTTGAAGCAGCAATTGAGACTGGGTGTGGTAGAGCGGCGCCTATCATCCCAGGTCCTGGGAGGCTGTAAACAGGGGGATCATTACAAGTCTGATCTAGTAGTGAGACCCTGAACACCCTGAGACCCTGAACACCCTGTAGACCCTTCCCTAAA